>JAOVVB010000049.1:14852661-14865182 GCA_028570985.1 Heterobranchus longifilis
TTCATGTTGCGAGCCAGCTCCAGTGGCATGGCATCAGGTAGAAGTGTGTAGCGATGGATCGGCTGTTTGTAGCCTGTGTATGTCTGAACTGCAGATGAATGTTTAGCCTGGGCGACACTCCACATATCCACAGGGGTATGGTACTTCAGCTTGGCCTTGTGGTAGTCTTTCTTGTAGTTTTTATCACTTTGCATTTTAGCCACGTGCATGTAGTGAACCAGTAGTGGGTCATCCTGAAGATTACGAAAGCCAACATGGTGACCCCTGGCCTTGGTGAAGTCTTTCTTGTAATGGACCTAAAGGAGTAAAAACAAAAAAGAAATATTAAAATTTATTGATTTCCCTCTTATTCCATGTTGTGCATGATCCATGTCATGTGGGAATAAAAAAGAAAGGTACATACATCACTGACTGCCTGTCTTGCTGCCTTAGCTGCACGAATAGGAATAGCGTCAGCCTTCAAGTCATAACCCTTTGAAATAAGGTCTTCAAAGCCAAGCTTGTAATATTTCTGAAAATTCAGAAAAATGTGGAAAACTTCATAAACAACACTGTCATAACCCCATGGATTCCTTATTAGAAATATTTACATACATTGCTGATGTTGTAGGCGTTACACTTGGCCTGGATAAACCCTGGCACATCAGGAGGGAGGGAGTATTTTTGATGGATTTCCTCAAGCCCTTTCTTGTAATGAAGCTACAAAGTGGAATATAAGTCAGATGCAGTGCACAAAGCAGTGTGGTCGATTTACGATAGCATAAATTAAATATTAATGCACATTATGTTGTAATGTGTTATGCTATTGAAGGTGTACAGTGGGGAGCATGAAAAGCAAAGCTCTATATCATATTTAGAGAACATGTACTTACATCACTCCTGAGTTGCTGATTGAGCTTAGATTGCAGCATGATTGGGTGGTCATCAATAGAAGTAAATGGCACAGTATCAGGGGCCTGCCTGTACTTTTTCTGGGTTGAGGAAATAAGAGAATAACATGTGACTACTACAGTTATGTGAGTAGTTATGTGAAAGATTAAGCAAAATAGCAAAAAAAGATTAATTCTGTGAGCAAGTCATGTATTTTTCAGTTTAACGTAAAACACTAATCTAACAACATTTTTAAGCATAAGTGTGTATGAAATCATCAAAACAACTTGCAAACAAAACAGTGCATGTGTATATTTCGATGTATAACAATATAAAACTGAACATTTGGGTAATTGACAATTATACCTCACTCAGGATCTCTCCTGCTTTCTTCGCCTTCTCCACATCCAGTGATCCGTAAGGTATCCAGGGAGTTCCTTTAGTGTAGTTGTTGTACTCTGACTTGTATTCATTCTGCCATATGAGGGGAGAGAGAAAAAATCAGTGAAATCATAAAGAAAGGTATCAATTTAAAAAATAGAAGTTTGTTCGACACAAAGCATCTTTCCTGTGTCAGGGTACAGTGTGAATGCTTACATCACTCTGGAGTGTGTTGGCTTTCTTTGCCTGCTCTAGTGCTATGCTGTCATATGGCAAGAAGTAGCGATTGATAATATTCCTGTAGCCAGTCATGCTAGCAATGCCCTGAGACTTCTTTGCTAGTGTAACAAGCATCATGTCCAGTGGAGTATGATACTTTGTCTTCATCTTCTCATAATCCTTTTTATATTCACGCTGTTAAAGAGAGATTTTACTTGTATAAGAAATCATATAAAAATATTAAACCATAATATAAACAAATCTTCCAGAATGTCCTTCTAGTTGTTATACATATATAAAATAATTACCTCACTTTGGATCTTAGCAACATGAACTGAATGCATGATCTTTGGATCATCATTGATGCTAAGGGCACCAACCATGTGCCCTTTGGTCTTTTCATAATCCTTCTTGTATTTTACCTAACAAAAAAGTCAATACAGTACAGTGATCTCAAAAGTAAACAAAATACTATTGTAATTTTAAAATAATGTTGAATTTGCTATGGTGAACAACAGAGCTTCTTTACTTACATCACTGACAATATTGGTGTGGGCGCGGGCTGCGAGGATGGGGATAGCATCACCCTTCACCTCAAATTTTTTTGCTTTTGTCTTTTCCCATTCGAACTTGTAACAAGTCTAAAACCACAGCATTGTTTCATATTAAAACATGAAAGCTTGCTCATTAACTTTCATATCTAAATGAAATCATAATATGGTGGTAAAACAGATAATACTTACGTCACTTAGGTTATAAGCGTTGACTCTGGATTGAATGAAGAAGGGGTCATCGGGAGGTAGGTAACATTTAAACTTCTCTTTTTCATACTGTGCCTTGTAGTTCAGCTGAAAAGCAAACAGAATTAAGGTCAATAACTGCGTACAGTATACTGAAGATACACGTTGGTGTCATGCTAAACTAAGGCTTTGATAGTTTTAATTATAACATTGCTATTGAAACCTGATTTATTTATTTATTTAAACAGCAGCTCAGCTCTGACAATAGTTTGGTCTACATAACAAACAACAGATTCTACTGTATATTCTATAGGATACTATAGAACAGTATACTAGAGATTATCTTGTTAACCTTGTATGTATATTTTTAAATATACACTGCCTAGCCAAAAAGGTTAATAGTTGGTTTTACATTGCATAATATCTGCATTAATACATTTCTTGTGACAGCATTTCTTTTAACCCTAACTGATGCAGTGAGTCCATCAAAGATGCATCCAGCGGCCATGGGAAAAATATTACTGTGTTTCAAAAGGGTCAAATTATTGGCCTGCCTTTAAAAAACGAAAAGAGCAAAGGAGATTGCGGAAGTTACTATTAGTGGGTTAAAAATTGTCTAACCCATTATCAAAAGCAGGAAGGATAGTGCGTAACCATCAATGTAATTCATCATGTAACCAAGCTATGTTAAATAGTAAAAGTAAGAGCATTTCCAAATCCACAATATCGGAAGAAAATTGTGACTAAACAGCTGTGTGGCCTGACACTAATCTGAAAAAAAAAAAGCTACAGATCGCTAGAGAGCATAAAGAGTGGAATTAGGAAGAATAGGACAAGTCTGGAGAAAGTCATGTGGTCTGATGAATCCAGATTTACACTATTCAGGAGTGATGCCCCCACCACCATAGTGCCACCTGTACAAGGCTATGCTAGGATCTGGGGTTGCTTCAATTGATCAGGTCTAGGCTTACAGTAGTAAAGTTATGGGCAATAAACTAAAGTCAGCTGATGACCTGAATGTACTGACTGACCAGGCTATCCAATCAATTGATAATTTTTTTTTTTCACTGATGGCATGGCCATATTCCAGGATAATAATATCAAGATTCATCAGGCTTAAATAGTGAAATAGTGGTTCTGTATGCATGTGGAATTAATTAGATCTTAACCCCAATAAAAGTCTTTGGGATGTACTGGAGAAGACTTTATGGAGTGCTACTCTCCCATCATCAATACAAGATCTTGGCCAAAAAACAATGGCATGTTAAATACGTGCTGTTAAACATAAGGACGGTCCAACAAAATATTAAAGTTTTTAACTTTTTTCAGGCAAGGCAGTGTATTTAATGTTTCAGTTATGCTCAATTTGTATTTTATTCAAATGTAATGTTTTTGAATATAAATAAGCACATCACTTATTCAAATAAATATGATGTACAGTAAATTGATTGATCAAAATTCTCATTTATATTATTTACATGCTAATAATTTATATTTTGATGATAACATTGTGTCTGTATTGCAAAATCAGAAAGTCCAGTAGATGGCAATGTTGCTTCCTAAAATGTCCAATACCTCTTTGATTTGACCTCTGTGGTTAGGAAAGTTATTTTAAGATTTTGGTTTGGAAAGTCCTAAAATATCTCAGCACATTCACTTTATCTACAGAACAGCAACTGGGCTCTAAAGATAAATAAGTGTGGCCTAAGTATTTGGGGATGGCATTTAGTGCACATGAGAATGCCACTGGTGCCACTCTCTGTGTTATCTTTGTTGTAATTTTTTTTCTAAGATAAATAATTGTCTGTGCAACAGAAATGATATACGTGACTCTTGTTAAAACTGAGCTAGACATTGTAAGGGATAAAGAAAGACGTACATCACTCAGCTGTTTGGCGTTGATGACTGCTTGTACTTGGACAGGCGAGTCTGTTACTTGTGTGAACTTTACTGTGTCTGGGTGTTGCCGATATGCTTTCTATAAAGAAGAAATGAAACACACAAATACAATTACAAAGTCATATGCAAAAAAGGATTAAATGTACAATGTCATGAATGTTTCCATTTGGCAAACTCACATCTTTACATTGTTCCACTTTTTTAATGGCGTCATATTCAGGTGTGATAGTTTGAGGGAAGTAGCACCGTGTCTTCATGTCCTCATAATCAGATTTATAATTTTTCTAAAAGCAAACAAAAACACAATAATCAATAAAATGTAAATGGGTAAAACTGTTCAAGAAAATCCTATATGTGGACTATTGTTTAGTAAAATACACATTACTTACATCACTCTTCATCTCTTCCACCCTTTGGCAGTGAAGCGAGTTTACATCTTCATAACTGCCAATATAATGGCCCTTTATCTCATTGTCATACTTGTCCTTATAGTGCGCCTAAAGAATGAAACAAACGCATGGTTGTTCTATCACTAAGCTAATACTGAATACTGACCAGCAAAGAATAAAGTAAATGATACTTACATCACTAAACTTCTTCAGCACATTATCCATCTTAAATTTTGGGGTGTCACAGTAATTAATGCTGAATCCTCTTGATTTTTCATAGTTTGCTTTATACACTTTCTAAAAACGAAGGAATAAAGAGAAATGAGAAAACACCTTATACACAACATGTAAATATCTAAAAGCCTTAAACTTTAATGGTTTACAACTGTGAATTATTTTAAATATTTAACTTAAATCCAAGCAATGATTTCTAGCCACCGCTCTCACAGGCTTGTGTTAGTATTTTAACATTACATTCTTTCCACCAGTAATTTCACCAACAGTATTTGACAATGATATGCTATTCAATGAGCAGCAACAAATAGTCTTAGTTAAACATGAGCTCCACCTGGTGGACAAAAGGTCTGCTGCGTGACTAAGCTTTTCTGACAACATGGGGTTAAAATTAAATAAATATCATAGAAAATACAAATTAATAACACACACACACACACACACACACACACACACACATATATATATATATATATATAAACTAAAATGCTTGGTAAACAAATCCAACACTTAAACCGTACATCACTCAAAATGTTGCCAGCGTATCTCAGTTGTCTGAGGAGGGGGTTTTCTGTAGCTGGGAGAACGTTGTAATCCGACTCTGATTTTGTCTTTTCGTAGTGTTTCTTGTATTTGACCTAAGAAAGAGAAAAAAATGTTTATAAATCAAGTACACCTTATGGTCACTTATATGGATCCTTTATTATTGTTCTTCTTATTATTATCATTATTATTATTATTATTATCATTACTACTCGATATTATTATTATGATTATTATTACTATTTTTATGATTATTATTACTATCTCTGTCTTTAGTTTATGTCAATATTACGAGTACAATATGCCAACTTGTGAATAGCTCTTGTGTCACTGGTTAAATTCAGCCTGAGACTAAACAGCACATGTACTGACAACATATCCACAAACAGAAGAATTTAAACCTCTGCATGTGATTCAGCTTGTTCTGTAACACTATCATTGATTTCAACATCACTAAAGGATTTCTTGATTGCAACTGGGTGTCTAAGTCTAAAACACCATACCTAAATATATGCATGACACATATTCACACTTATCAGAATTTGTTCTAAATATCATGCCAGTGACTATACAATTAAAAAAGACCCTCCTTTTTTGCCAGTTTCTCACTGTCTAGTTTATAAGCACTATATCACTGACCTCTCACTTTTACTATATCACTGACATCACATTTTTACTTGTTACTATGTTTATTTAAAAGTATTATACCAATCCATCTAATTTTGAGCTTTTTCCATGTTTGTTTAACAGTGCTGTTCCACTGACAACCTCAATTCTACTTTTGTGTTCACTTCCACATGTGAAAAAGAAGAGGAACATATTTAAGCTCACCGAGCTTGCAGCGTCACCAGCCATTTTGTTTGTAGCGTATGTTGGTGTTTCGGTTTGCATGAAATAAATTTGGTCTTTCATTTCTTCAAAAGCAGCAGTATATTTTTTCTGAGTGGGAAAGAAATAATATAATAGAGAACAGTTAGCAGTAAGAGTAATTTCATATACATCTTTATATGTATATGCTTATTTAAAATTAGGATAGAAAATGAGGCAGATTTAATAGACTATTACTTACTTCACTTAAGTTATCCATGGCCATCCTGCCAACTGCAATGTCAAAGTAAGGAGTTTCACACCACTGGCCTTTGACATTCTTGTTATAGTGGTCATGATAGACAAGCTAAAAGATAAAACAAGTTGGTTAATTATAATAATACAAAAAAACTTAAAAATAAATCTGCACATTTCTTTAAGGGTTTGTGGGTATATGAGCTGTTTGAATCTGAAACAAGACCCTTTGGTAATATCATGAACATATGTTTAGTCCTGTCTGTCTCTGAGGCAGTCTTTCATTCTTGTGTCATAGCCCTGTTTAGTCTCTGCCTGTCTGAAGCTTTGCGATACCGCTCATTATAGATATGATATGGCTAAAAATATACACTGACTATTAACACTCTCCATCAGACAGGGCTTTAAAACTGTTCTCAATTTCAGTGACCAAGGAACAATATTGTTTTTACATGACTGACCTGATTTGTGAGTTCTACTTACATTACTCCGATTGGCAAAGTTTCTCTTGGCCAGTTCCACTTCTGGGGGATCAGGCAAGGATGTGTACTTTGCTTTGCGCTCATCATGACCTTTCTTATATTTAATCTATGACAAAGAAAAAATGAAAGTTGTTAACATATAGAATGGGGATAGTTGTGCAACTGTTCATTTCTCCGAGTGCCCCTAAAATACATCATCCAATCTGTTAAAACACAGATATACATACTACATGTACATTAGGGAATAAAAAAATATATATATTTATTAAATTATTTGAGTAAGGACTTTACAATTCAAATAACCTTATTTATATCAACGAGGCAGGTTTCACAAAATAAAAATGTTCAAACAATGTCTCAAATGAGAATACTTCCCTTGCTCTAAATGTGATATAAAGTTGCAGTGCAAGTTTACATACACTGTTAATGATCATGAATGTCATGAAAATTTGGTATTGGGCTTGCAAAAAAAATTTTCAATTGGTCTTTTTTCTTGGGCAGAATGATTGTATACTATACATCTTAAATAGAAGAAACTCCCAAGGTTAGATTTATTTTAGTTCTTCTGAAATCAAAACAAAGTGTACATTAATTCTTAAGGCACCTGTCATTTCCTCACATTTTTTTTTCCAAAAAGCCAGACCTTCTTGTATTTTGTATGTAGTTTTGAGGAACAGTTCTTCAGATGTCCTGAAGGACTTTTAATAGCTTTCATTTTTCGCAAGTTTTTGGCTCTCATTTTTTTGTTAAACCACAAATAAGCCAAGTATGCCAAGTATTTGGCTTATTTGGGATCATTTTGTCCATTTGGAAGAACCATTTGCGACCAAGCTGACTAATGTCTTGAGATTTTGCTCTAATATATCCAAATAATCTTCCGTCCTCATGATGTTATCTATTTTGTGATGTGCACCAGTCCCTCCTAAAGAAAAGCTCCCCCACAACATGATGCTCCCACACCTATGCTTCATGGTTGGGATGGTGTTCTTCAGTTTGCAAGCCTCCCTCTTTTTTCCTCCAGAAACAAAAGTCATTATGACCAACAGTTCAATATTTGTTTCATTTTGTTAGTTTGATTGTTTTTTGTGACAAAAATGTGGTTTTGGAGCCGTGGTTTCTTCCTTGCTGAGCAGATTTTCAAGTTACTTCAATATAGGACTTGTTACTAGACACTTTTGTCCATGTTTCCTACAGTGTCTTTATAAGGTCCGTTGCTGTTGTTCAGAGATTTATTTATGTTTTTGTACCAAAGTACAAGTCTCCTTCCTGAGCGGTATGATGGCTGCGTGGTCCCATGGTATTTATAATTCTGTAGTTTTATTTGTACAGAACGTTGCACCTTAGGTCATTTAAAAATTGTTCCCAAGGATCCAGACTTGTGGATGTACATAGGTTTTATTTATTTTTATTTTTTTCCCTTTGTCCGAGACCTTTTTTCTTAATTCTTTTGATTTTTCCATAATGTCAAACAAAGAGGCACTGAGTTTGAAGTTAGGCTTTACAATACATTCAGAGATATATTTCCAATTGACTCAAATTATGTCATTTAGTCTTTTAAAAATTACTCAAAAATAAATTATTTTCAAAAATTTTCCAAATTGTTTAAAGGCACAGTCAGCTGACTGTATGGAAACTTTCACCCACTGGAATTGTAATATATTTTAAATAATACATAAAATAATACTGTATATCTGTATTATTTTTGTCATGCATAAAGTCGATTTTGTAACTGACTTGCCAAAACTATAGTTTGTTAAAATTAAGTCGGTTGAGAATCAGTTTTAATGACTTAAGTGTATGTAAACTTTTAACAAGAAAGTTTCAAGATAGAATCCTGAAGAAGCTGCACTCACTTAAAGCCTGTCAGCTACCTAGCTAACTTGCTACTTGTTGGACCCACATAAATTTGTAAATTTTCATTAATTGTGAATCCACTAATTCCTTTTTATCTTTATTTGTTGAGCATAAGGGAAATGCTACATCCTAAAAAAAATTGCAGTCTGTCGAATAGCCTATGTCATTAACTCTATAGTTTAAGTTAATTGTTGCTCGAACTGGAATTTTATATGGTAAACACATCTGAGTGTCGGGATACAAAGTGAAACATGGATATACTTACTATAGGCACTCTTGGAATATAATCATTTCAAACAGATTTCTTAACCAGAATTAAATGCTGTATAAAACACTAAACATCAAACAGAATATGGAGAAATGTAATGTCAGTGACTTTATCCATGATGTGGTTGTTGTTAGACATGGGCTGGTTTGAGTATTTGTACTCAATTGAGTATTCCAAACTATTGATGTCTTTGCATTTTCACCCATAAGAGCCTATAGAATGAACCGTTTCCTCTGACCCCTCTTGTGAACAGGATGTTTCTATTCATAAAGCCTTTGTTTTTTGCACCATTCTGGTGCAGGAGATCAGCAGAGGTGGAAAGTAATGAATTACATTTACTCGCATTACTGTAATTGAGTAGATTTTTTTGTGTACTTCTACTTTTTAAAGTAGTTTTTAAAATCTGTAATTTTACTTTTACTTAAGTATGTTTTGTTTAAGGTACTGTACTTCACTACATTTTAAATCATATTCGCTACTGAGTCAAAAATAAATGAATGAAAAATGAAAAATAATACAAATTATACAACGGGGAAAGAAAAAAAAATTGCACCCTGGAAACCACTGCACTGATTGATTGATTACTTAAGTACAAAATTTTATTACTCTTTCCACCTCTGTCTAACAGGAAGTAGATTAGATTTCCTGAATAAGAATGAATCTTGTGTGTTTGGTGTGACTACAATGTGCTGTTTTTATAAATAGATTAAATTATGTTCATATTTTTGTTATGTTCTCTGTTTCTGTTTTCTTTTTAGTGTTGGTTTCACTTGTACCAGAGGCCCATACTCAAGGTAATTTATACACAGTTTATCCTATATAATGTATATTTATTATTACTAAATTGTGGCTAATGTACGAGTTCAACTGCAATTCACTTTATGCCTCTTGGTGGTTTAATAAAAAGTATTGTCAGTAAATACAGTGGAGCCTTAGATTGCGAGCATAATTTATTCCTGAAGATGGCTCATATATCAAAACACTTTTAAATCAAAGCAACTTTCCCTCTAATAAATAATGGACACTCAAATTATTTGTTCCACAGCCCAAAAAAAATAAACAAAAAATAATTCATTTAAAATATAAAGTAAAAATAAAACAAATAAACCTGTACTATACCTTTGAAAAAAAAGTAAAAATAAATCCCACCAAAAAGCATTTCCATCAGTGTGCATGCAGGCACGCTGTGTGTGTGTGTGTGCGTGTGCACGCGCTGTGTGTGTTTGTGTGTGAAGCTAAAGTAAGTGGAGAGGAGGAACGAGCTCCTCCCCTCTCCCTCTTCTCATCTTACACAGTAACTCTTCCTTCTCTCTTATTTGAGTTTCACACACACACATTAACGGAAACACACACATTATCAGGAAAATTAACGAGGAACATCACTAATGACACTCGAGTGAGCTCACACTAAGTGAATCACTGCTGTAAAGTAAAAATAAAACAAATTACCCTACACTTTACCTTTAAAAAGTATGGCGACAGAGCAGTGTTTCTGTTAAGAGTGTGTGTGTGTGTGTGTGTGAAGGCGAGAGGAGGGGAGAAGGGGCACACTGTCCAATGACACACACGCACACGTCCAGGCTGACACAGAGATGGAGAAAATGGAACTTTAACCTCTCTAATGAGACTTGCTTTTGCGTTACGCTCACGTGTACTGTTTATTATAACACACGTGTGTGCACGTGTAAAGCAAAAGCAAGGTAGTTAAATTGTAATGCTGCCCAGTCTCATGTTACTCAGTGAGAAATTCAATTTCTAGTTGTTATTTGTTGAAAATAAAAGGAGATGGTTGATGATGTAATAAAACATTTTGAACATAAGGGTAGAGCAACACATTTACACATTCCCATCTTTTCATTCCCCAAGACACACTTAATGTTTTTAATGGTGTTAAAGAGAATTCATGTCCTGTTCTGCACTGAACTGTTCTAACATCAGCAGGGGTTTGTTTGTTCAATTTTTTGTTTTGTTCATTTGTTTGTTTCTTTATTTGTCTGTTAGTTTTGGGGGTATATTGCTCACTCTGAAGTCTAAGCTAGCTTGTTGTCCTGATATTATAAGGATTCAAGTATTCTTTATTGTCATACTGTTACGATATTGACTCTTTGCATGTTGTGCTTTTGTATGGGATTGGGGTTGTCTCTTCCTTGTTCTTGCAGGTTCCGCCCACTCCTGCCATTGCCTGAAATCTATTGGCTGTTGCTTTGTCTGTCCTTTGTTGGTCCCGCCTCCTCCCAGATGGAGGTCCTACAGGCGACCCAGAGGCCTACTTAAGGCCTTCAGACCACTATGCTACAGACCATGTTTTTGCTTACTGTTCATCCTATATGCTTGATCCTGAATGTTATTCTGTGTATGACCCCTTTGCTACGTTTCTGACTACTCTTAGACTTTCCCCTTTTGATGGTTGCTTGGTTTTGTTCGCCTATTCTGTGTATGACCCTTTTTTTGACTACGCTTTTGTGTTTGCCCTCTTTGTTTTGATTTGTAAATACTTTTGTATATATTTGTACTTAATTCGTTATTGAGTGGCTTAGTAAGGAGTCGACGCCATTTTGTTTGCCCTTAGTTTTTTCTTGGTTTGTGGTTAGTTAGGGAATAAGGGAAGAATCTTGTATTTCTTTTTCTTTATTTTTGGTGCAGGTAAGTTGTTTCACTTTGGTGCTAGGTAGAGGGAATTTTGTTTATTGTTTTGGCCTTGTTGGCTTCTGAAGCTCACAGCCACCTTTTGGGGATTTGCTTATTCACCCTTTTTGTAAATAAACACTAAGCAAACTCACTTTTGGTCTCACCCCCTTCTTTTCTTTTCACTCCTGTTACGGCCCGACCTAGACCAGGGTGAAACAGTGGGTTTACACACGCCGATTGAAAAATGAATTATATGAATTTTAAAGCACGATTTAGGGCATCTTATTTCATTACCATAAACATAAATTAGTTAGAGATCTGATTAGACTACATAGGAAATAGGCTTAACATCCCTGAGCCCATTTAAATAAAATTTTTAAATTAACAAATATTGTACGTAAACAACAGTAGCACAAGTTTAAAAATATATATATATTTGGCTAAAAAAAATATTCTGCATCTATTATAGATGTGCGGGTACATGAGCTCAGAGCTCCTGGAGATTGTCTGGAGATCAAATCTAGATAAAACGCACTACACCTGTCAGTAAATAAAAATGACTATTTAGGTCTATACGTGAAATATATTTCACTTAAATATTACAGATTAAAACAAGCTACAGTTCATTGTGATGCTGACAAAAGGCCTAGGGAGGAAACCGAGACATTTTCCATTTTTTGCATTAAGTTTATTTATGCAGCACTTTTAGTATTCATATCAAAAGCAACCCAACAGTGTGATTAAAGTACCCGAAATAACACAGAATTTTGACCCAACGATGTGTTTACGAAACCTACTAGTAGTACTACTACTAATGAACAGAGAAAGTGCAGTCAATGCCCAGGGATTCTGCGTGCTGTCACGTTGTATTCAGTGAGTAGCATATATTTTTGTGTTTGTTTCATTTCATGTCTGTAGTTTTATCGATAAATCTGCTCATATCTGCGCACGC
>JAOVVB010000049.1:14865282-14882982 GCA_028570985.1 Heterobranchus longifilis
CACTTTGATTTCAAGCACAACAAAGGGAACAGATTTATTATGCAAGGGTGTTCCATCCCCCATCCCACCCCCGCTGTAAAAAAAAAAAAAAGTAACTCAGTAACTTTTACTCTGAGTAAGTTTTTAATGAGCTACTTTTTACTTTTACTTGAGTAGATTTTTATAAGGGTAACTTTACTTGTACTTCAGTAAAAGCTCACTAAAGTAACAGTACTTTTACTTAAGTACAAAATTTTATTACTCTTTCCACCTCTGGAGATCAGCATTAAAAATTATAATAATAAATCAGTCCTTCTGGCTTAAACAGCCTGGTCATAATCAAACTCACAAATCATAGTATTTCTTTATTTTAATGTTCTATTGTTATTCTAATGTAAACGTTATTCTAATTGTAATGTTAAACATTAACTGAAGCTTTTGACCTCTATCTGCATGATTTCATGCATTGCACAGCTGCCACATGAGTGACTGGTTAAATAACCGCTTGAATATGCAGGGTCACAAGCGTTCCTAAAAAAATGTATGATAGTGAATAGTGTGTTTAATTTGTAAACACATTCTTTATACTTTTCTTTTGTAGTTGTAAAATTTGCTCCCCATACACCAGCATATTATTTCTGATATTGTGTCATATACTGCCTTTTTCAAACCATGTCTAGATATTGAGACACAAAATTGTTTAGATGAACGTTTTGACATTTTCTTGTACAGTAAAGAAGGCTCATTTTGCCATCAGTTGTAACATCCTTTTTGATGACAGTAATGTTCAGGATATTAAATGAGTGAACTTACATCACTGAGGACTTCCTGTGCCTTTGCCACTCGGCGGAGCTCTGGACTGTCACTGTATGGGTAGTACATGGTCTTCTCCACATCCCAATTTTCTGTGTACTGTTTCTGATAGGAATAAACAATTGATTGAAAGACATAATGTGTTAATGAATGCAAGTCATAATAGTAAAAAGACTAAGGTCGTAGGTATTTATGTATACAAGACATTCTAGGACAGTCACTTTCCTACCTTGCTCATATTTGCAGCATTTTTCACTGCCAATACCAACTCGGGCGCATCAGGAGGCAGTAAGTATCTGTCCTTGGTCTCGTCCCATTTCTGTCTGTACAAGACCTTAAGAGCCACATAAAAATTAGGCACATTTGATAGATTTGGTCCTCTAGTAAGATTGACTGTGTTTTGATGTGCTATGTTAGATGTACTTACTTTGCTGATAAGATCAGAGACTTTCTTCACATGTGCGATTTCACGAGCCTCACCATCATACAAACTGCTGGTCTTAGCCTTCAGGCCTTCCATACGATATTTCACCTACATTCAAAAAGTATAAAACAACATTGCACATTGCATATTCAACAATAAATCCAACATAAACATATGATTGGTGATTTAACAGCTGAAAGTAATCCTAAAGTATAATCATCACCTCACTGAGCTGATCTTGAGCCTTCTTGATTTGCATAATCTCAGGTGTGTCAGGGGTAATGTAATAAGGTTGACCCTTGCTCTTCTCATAATTCTCCCTGTACTTGTTCTGCAAAGATCCATGAGCTTACATGTAACATTAATAATGATGCCAAGCATATACCCATATACATTTTATACACAACAATGCATGTATCATTGTAATATTACACTAGTATTACAATCTTAACAGAATAAAATGCAGATGCCTGTGTTGTTTATTTTATTGTCTTACATGGCTGTACTGATCAAGCATCTTCTGACTGTGTTCCAGGTACGGGGTCATGAATTTGGAAGTGTCAACCTTCGCCCTCTTCCTGACCCTACGTGCAGGAAGTGCAGCAGGCCCAGGCTAGAAAAATCAAAAAGTCTGTCAGAAACTAGATTAAGGTGCATGTATGAGCATCCTCTTGGATTTTAAATATATGAGCCACTAGAAACATATAAACACCAAAATATTTCTCTTGCAAATATGGATGCTAATTGTTGGGTTTATGTATTAACTGTAATATTAGCAACCTTTATTTATAACAAGTAAATCATAAAAAAAAAAGTGTAAGACTTTAATTCAAGGCATCTGTCTAAATAAACTTAATGGCTGTAGTACAAAGTAAAAAGTATGAATACCAAATTAGTCACACTGTTTCACATCTTCCTTTCAGCAGCATACCATAGTAAACATATAACTTGCAATCATTATTATTATTATTATTATTATTATGAGTGTGAGTGTGTGTTTGCGTGTGTGTGTGTGTGTGTGTGTGTGTTTGTGTGTGTGGTTAGGAGGTTATTTGCTCTCAAAAACCAAGCAACTCAGGAAAAATGCATGAGACCAGTCCCTATGGAAGCTCACATACGTAACTTTACTTGAAAATGACATGCAAGAACAAAAGCATGCAAAAAGTCTATAAAGACTACAGAGAGTCATATCCTTAAATACAACTCTAACTACTATTTTGAAAGGCCTACAGAACTGAATATGAGGGCTATTTCATCAGTGTTTGGACTACAGATCATATTTATAGGAAAAAACAGGAAAAAAAACTATATACTTCTTAAAGTAGCATGCTGACTGACTCTTCTTTCTACACTGTGAATTGTTAAACAAGGTGGTTTGTTTAATAATCCACTGCCTCTTCATGAGTAAATTATTTTTTATATTTGTATAGTTTAGTTATGGACAGTGGAATAACCCTCATGACATGCGAGATCAGGAAGCATGGCAAACGCTGTGTATCTCTTTCAGCAGTGGGCCCTGGTAGGAGGCCATTTACCTCTCCAACCCGAGTCTGTTGTGAGCTGGTTGAGGAACTGTAGACAGTCGTATACTCTTCAAAATACTACAAATATAGGACAAACTCTGTACTTTTAAAATGTTGTTCACAGAAACAAGCTGAAATGTGTGTGTCTGTGACTTTTGTAGGGAAATAGCTAAGCATCCCTTTTACCTATTTCTGTTCCTCTTTTACCTGTTTATATATACACTCCCAGTCAAAAGTTTGGACACACCTTCTAATTCCATGGTCTTTCCTGATTTTTATTTCTTTTTACATGCTAAAACTATGCTAAAAGAATCTAAATATGTAATAATGAAAAATTGGTATTGAGATGTGTCTGCTGTGCTACTTATGCTCTGTAAAGACTTCATAACAGCTTTTATCTGAGGTGCTATACTGTAAATTTGTGGGGGTTTTTTTCCCCTGGTTGGATAATTGAGTTATTTTTTCCTGAGCAGCCTGCAATAGTTTGAATGCTCTGACTGACTGAACCTCCTGTGCTCAAACACTTCAGCACCTAGATGAGCTCACAGCTGTAAATGTTTCAGCAAAAGGTAATATCATGGTGACAAATATATATAACAGGGGCTCACAGAATACTTCAGTTAATCAAATAATCATAACATAATGTTGGTCATTAAAAAATATAGATTATGATCATATTATCATTATAATAAAGTTTTAGCTATTCAATTTATATTCTATTTTATACATCTAAGATCTCTTTAGTTGTGATAATGAAGCTATTATTTGCTACCTTAAATACGTTAAGTTTAAAAGTTTAAATCACAAAATTTTAATCTTCTAAGTGCGTTTTTGTGTAATTTGAATACCATTCATTTAAAAAAGCTGACATTTATCATGGTTAGAAAAAGTATTCCAGGGTCTAGAAAGAAGAGATTGTATAGATACAGCAAAATGCTTTAATACACCTGTATCTCTTCACCTTAACTTCCTGCCCCTTACTGTATTGCGAATTGTTCTATTAACCACCTGTGAGTGTCTTTCCCCAATAAAACCCCAGCAAACCTTTCTGTAAGAGTGACATTAATGGCTTGATGAGTGTGATTTACAGTGCCTCTCTTCTCATTTGCCTTCCTGCAAGTCAACTGCATATGTACACTTCTATATTTGTATCTACTGTAAGAATAACCCATGCCAAAGCTGGATACTACTTTTCCACCAATGGTGAAAAAAAGTAGATCAGACATGAAGATAATACTACATTGTAGTAATCTACAAGAGTTGGAAGATGTTTCAAATGTTATCTATCTAACTGAGATAATACTACTAGAGAAACTTGCTGAATTGTGACATGAATTGAATGGGAAAAAAGGAAAGCATGAATCAATGTTAAAACATTTACACAAGTGTTCATGACAGCAAGAGCCCCTGGAAGCTTCAAGAAGTATTATACAAGTCAAGGTGACAAAAACAAAAGATTGGTATCCTGTAACAGTAAACAGTTTACAAAATATCTAATTGACATATCTAATCTTTCTAAAAATAAAAAAAAAATGAAGTAGAATTTTTTATTATTTGCAGCTCTAAATGACGCTTGCAGGGGATCTTGTAACATTGAACAGAACGTAATCCCACTGTTAGTATAAAGGTTTCACAGCAAGTGTGAGAATATCATATCTAACAATGGTTACTTCCATTCAGGCATTTTTCAGTAGATGCTTATAACACATCATCAACAATAACAATACAGAACAGACACGAAATATGCTTCTGTTGCAAAATATCATGTTGCTTTTTTTTAAATATATAAAACCAACATTCTGATATTGCATATGCTCAACTAATCAGACTACTACAGCTGGGAATAAAGTGGTGGTGGTGGTCCTGGTGGTGGTGTTGAGGGGGTTAAAATGTAGGTCTTATACTGCACTATGGGTGGTACTGAGAGGGATGATCTGAAATGAGAGCCAGCTCTAGTCATGAATATTGGGGTAAGCGCACACTGATCTGCTGACTGTGGTGGTATCTCAGTTCTCTATTCATAGGACCTGCCAAAAGACCTGCACTGTAGAGTTCATCAAGAGAGGTTAACTTATATCTTACCTCCTCCACTTCTTCATCAAAGTCATCATCATACTCTTCAGTGTCCATCATGAGACACTTTTAGTGGATCTACATAATAAAATAAACTAGAGTTAAACTTCCTTTAATCTATTTTAAATGCAAATAGCAATAAGAGCTATATAAATTAACATTACTGAAGCTTAAACAAAAAAAGAACTCAAGCATTGCTGAAAAACATGTACAAAAGATATATTCTTGCCTTGCTATCAGTTGAAGGGCACACCGTGGACCCATACTAAAAATAGGCCTCAAACCATCTATCAACACCAACAGCAAAGATAATCTAATGAAAACTAGAATATTTACCCTTTATAGTTTCATACATACCTGACCAAATACAATTTCAGTAGTCTATCCAATGACCGTAGTGATAGTAGAAAGGTGTTCACTTTCCATCTACCAGGGTCCCACACTGAAATTCCACTTAATGTATTCCTGCAAACCTAAAGACAGACAAATGTGAATTCACTTTTTACTGAACTCCGCTAACGATTGCCTGTTTAAAGGGTTTTGCAGGCCTCAGGTGGTCAAATAGTTTGACACCCAAGAGCCCCAAAAGAGCCGCAACTCCTGGATGAAGCTTCCCGACAGCTGCTCCCAGACGCTCCAGCTATGTCTCATGAAAGTTAATGCCAGGACCTGATTGGCTGGCTTTGTTTAGCTAGCAGAACTGCAATGCCTTCTGAGGCTGCGGGTTAAATATAGGACTGCATACTAACTAGCCTTTTTTAGCACCAAACTCACAGAATTTGACATGAAATTATAATTTCTTTAAAGATAAAATTTTGGAAAAGAGAAAATGAGAATTGAAGCAAATTCCCATTCAAAGTGGTGAGGGGCCTCAGATAGTGATCCCAAGTGTAGATGCATAGATTCCAGAGAAAGCGAGAGAGAAGATCCAACATCATAATATGGGCAAGTTTAAGAGTCCTTGTAATGTTGCCCAGTCAGAGGAAGCTGACCAGTGCTTCGTAAGAGACAATGCCAAGAATTGACCCTGAGCTTCAATTCCATCCAATGGCAAAAGAGAAGAAAATCCACAGGATGCCATGCAAAGGTCTGTGTAGGCTGGAGAGGGAAATCTGAATTGCTGTTTGTTTTATTTAATTCTTTGCTTACCAGTAATTTTAAAGTTATAGTGTTTCCCAAGCTGCCAGAGCCTCCCCAACTCTTCCCTCCTGAGAAACGCTGGGCGACAGCTCACAGCCACAGTCGCACTTCAGTTATCATGTGCTCCAACCAGCCAATCAGAGAGCAATATTCTCAGGTTTCAACAGCTAAATATATAGTAGTGATGCCTTTAGGAAAATAGCACCTGTTCAGCAAATCCAGTGAGAGACAACTATACAAAAGGAGCAGTGAGATTTGGGCTAAAACAGATTTTCGCAGTAAGGTATTATCATTGTTAGCAGAGGTGTTGCAGGGTTACAGTAACATTCCATTCTATAGAACCACAATAATGCGCAAAAGTAACACTCAGGGTAGAGTGAGAAAATTTGTCAACTACACCTTGACTTAAGGAAATGTGTGGAACAACTGTAATTCTTAATAACTGCTTTAGTGAACATTTGATAATATTTTGGATTTTTAGATGAGCAGTAATCTTTTGTCTGTGTACTCTAGCTATCATAAAATCCATGTTATGACATACAGAAAAAAAAACCATTATTTTTCTCTTGTATATAATCACTATTGTTTTTGAATCAGGGCAGTTAATAGAAGAAAATAATTTCCCCAAACTTAAATTTTTATTATCTCAGTAATAGCTTAGTATTACCATAAAACTTACTGCATAATTATTATTGTTGCAACTAAGGCATAATTCAACGAAAGATTCAACATGAAATAGAAAAGAGCAAAGGTACCAAAAAAGGATAGGTACGTAAAGTTAAAAAGTAAATAAATAAATACAATTCTAAGCTTTTTTGTGTGCTGGTTACAACTTGCAAATTATCCTATAAAAAAGGGTAAGCTAGTGGTTTCTGTAAGCTATTTAAATACAGAATGAAAATACAAAGAAGAAAGTTTAATATGAAAAGTGTTATGACAGCTGACAAATAATGTGTCATAAAATATACTTAATAAAATGCATGGGCATCAACAATCAACATTGTCGCTTGTCCCAATATACAGTACAGCTTCAGTGTTATGCTGCAGGGTTTGGTAACTAAGGTGTTGCCAAATATTTTCAGCCAAACACAGCTCAGGTGCCTGGCATGTACACATTTGTTGCCCAAGGATGTGTCAGAGTTGTCCAAATTAAAAATTAACCAAAATAAACAAAAAATTATTTATAAAAAGTAAATAGCCATAAGAAGTGCTGGAAAAGCACAGAGTGTAAGCTCGGCCGCGATCACTTGATTGCTGCTTGATAGCTTGATTGCCTACATAGACACTCGTTTGTCTGGCGCCTCGCGTACATGAACATAAATGAACGTAATACAGTTTAGATTTTTTTTTATTGTAAATAAATTATATTAAGAAATACAGCGGAATATTGTGACTAAATAACTTCATTTCATTATTAAAATAAATAATTATTATGTTAAATAATTACGTTAAAGTAGCATTCTTCTCTGCCTAACTTTAAGGGGGCGACGGCCCAGCGGCCCTTATTGACCAGCCGCCACAGAACAGCTTGCCACAGAAGCTATCCCCCATAACGTATCTTACCTCCTGGATTGTTGTTTCTGGACATGTTTATCTTCTTAATGCCTTTATCTTCTTGAGTCATGCCTCCTGTGCGGACTACAGAAGGTGAATGACAGCCACAGCTGAGTCATTCCTTCTCTGGGGGCTATGTCCTTCCTCAACCCCTCATACATTCTACAGCATCAATAAGCAGAATGGAAGGGTACTGGGTCACCCCAACATCAGCCAGCAGGGAGCTCAGATTTTTAAACTAAGGTTTTAATGAGCTCGGATTGCACTGACCTTTTAATAAAACCACAAATGAATAATAAACCTTGACTTATTTATTATTTTTTTGGTCAAAAAGCTATAATAAAAATGTAGTGGTTTGGGTATAATCTAAAATGGCGACTTTAAAGTAAATGGCAGCATCAATCGCCAGCCGTCCATGTCTATTAATCAGTAGATGACATGATGGGTGAATCACAGGGCTACAAGAAGAAAGACAGCAAATCACTTGGTCATTGGTAAACAATGAGTCATGGAGACTAAATTTTACAAATTATTTGGCACGCTGACTCAATAACGCACCAGTGTCTGTCGTAGTGGAAAAGACTCACTTGCCAAAACACTGAGGTAAGTGGGCTAAATACAGAGGGGAAGAAAAGACATGTTTGCTAAGGCCTTCAAAGAAAGCCAAGTTGTTTACTTTGTGTTTGTGAAAAGGTAACAGATTCTGATTTTCAAATTTTTATTTAACCCTTAGAATATTTTGTAATGCTGCTACTCACTCACTCATCATATATACCATTTTATAGTCCATATTCGTCAAGCAGTATAGACGAGTGAGTGAGTAAGATTTTGGAGGTGGCACAGTGGCTTAGTGGTTAGCTCTGTTGCCTTGCACCTCCAGGGCCCAGGTTTAATTCCCGCCTGGGTGTGCATGGAGTTTGCATGTTCTCCCCATGCTTGGTGGGTTTCATCTGGGTACTCTGGTTTACTCCCACACTTCAAAGACACACAGATTAGGTTAACTGGCATTCCCAAATTGCCCGTAGTGTGTGATTAAGTGTGTGTGCCCTGCGATGGATTGGCACCCTGTCCAGGGTGAAGCCCACCACGTGCCCCAAGTCTCCTGGGATGAGTGAGTGACTGAGTGAGAGTAAGATCTTGGATTAATGAGGATTGATTAATTTAAATGTCACAAATCTACACAAAAGTAACTAACTAACCAACTGCAAATTGTAATCACTTAAATGAGTTCTAGTGCAACCAGTAAGCAAAAGTCACATAATTAGTTAAAATGCAAAACTGTGGAATTTAGTTAATTTTGTTTAATCTTGAAACAAATACACCAGTTAATGAAGGACTGCAAGGCACTTCCAACCACATGATTTGTTTTTCATTCTGCATAAACTCTGTTTAGACTGCTGTTTTTGGAAAATCCCTGGAGTGCAGCAGAAATACTCAAACTTGCCCCTCTGGCACCACCACTCATACTATGGTGAAAACCACCGAGATCACATTTTCTTCATTCAGATGGTTAAAATGGATTAAGTAGATCAAAATAAAGCAAAATGTGAGCAAGTGCCTTACTAAAATGATCACAATGTTCAAATGTTACCAATTGTGGTAGGTAGGGTAAACACCTTTTATATTTATTCTATGAATATGCCATGTCCAATATTTGCATTTATATTTATTCCATAAAATATTATGTATATACAACATTTAAAAAATGTTTTCCATAACTTGCATACCTCATGTCCAGGTAATCATGGAAAGGCTTATTGTCTGCAAGTTACTAGAGAGATGCTCAGGTCAAGTATAAAGTTTATTTTTGTGATAAAGTGTGACTCGTACTTCAAGTCACAAACTATGTTTCAATCACTGTGACAACAAAAAAAAGTGACAACTATCTCCAGGTTCCATGAGTAAAAACACTTTATTTTTTTCCTTACATAAACTGAAGTCTTCCACTGCATGGTGTTTTAGTCTTGATTTTGATGTCCTGGTCTCTGAGAGGTTCAGGTACAGGCTCAAGGTCAATGTAAATACTGGACTGAACACACAGAGCAATACTATGTAAGGCAGTCAGACAATACTGCAAAGTCACTCCATGCAGAGCCTCACTCATTTACACATGCGCTCAGTCCATATGCTTCTCTGCATCTTTCCTGTTAGACTCTTTATAGAGCAACTGGGCAGAAAAACACTGATATTATGTGGTTTTGCTCTTCCTGAACCTTTTGAATAGTCACACAAGTCCAGGTGACATCTCCACGCCACCTTCACAGTGAGCGACAGTTGGCCTCCATGCTTGGAGGGGAAAGAGTGTGCACCGTTTGCTACGGTCAGGAGTCATCTCACTCGCAGTCGTGACATCATCCACTCAAGTCCCTGACACAGTCTGCACACAGATAAAGTTTCATTATAATCATTACATTCCATTAAAAATGAAATGTGTTCACTAACTGCAGTCAATTTATTTGGCACTGAGTAAGTTTAACATTTATTGGACTTCCTCTAGAACTAGATAAGAAGCAGAAAGTAGGACTTTTCATTATGAGTGAGTATATACACTTGTATATACTGTATGAACTCTGCTAATTTACTGCAGTACTACAATTTACTTTTCAAACTATGAATCATAAGAACTAAAATGTTACAGGGCATTATTCATTAAACAGTTTATACACACAGTACTGAGACTAATGCATATATTATGCAAAACATACAGAATACAAGAGTGTTTATAAATTCATTACAGGTATTAAAGAAGTATATGTTACAGAGAAATACAGGGTATGTACAAAAAATCAAGTACAGATCAAATATCATTACAACTTGGCACACATTTGAAACCCACAGAAATGTTTATCTTATTGCATGGATCTAAAAAAAAGAAATAAACTATAAAAAAAAAAAAAGTCATGGCAACTATTCAGCTGAACACCAGTGTGACATTCTTTTATTATTATTATTATTCATAATAAAAGAACATTATTATTTCTTTTATATTATTATTTTACTAAGAATTAGTCTTAAAACCTGCTCATTACACACGCTTACAGTCACAAAGCACTGCAGGCACAAATTAGTCTTGAAACATCTGCACATTAGAGGCTGTGCACACCCGTGTTATAAGCCGTGTGTGCTTATGTGCCTGCAACCGCTCAACCCGCAATCATTTTAAATTTAGGTTTTGAGACTTGAGACATTTAAAGGCCGCAAAAATTTGCTGTTTCTTTATAATCCTAAAGGTGGTGCTCTAAACTATTCACACACTGGTGTCAGGACTGAATTAAGTTTTGAAACAATAGTTATGGCAGATGAGAGAAATGTGCTGCTCAGTAATGTAGCTTTTTTGTTTAATTTAATTTTCAAAAGTCAAAATATTACATCTGTATTCTAAGTTACTTTGTATTGTTTCATCGCCGTTCTTGATTTTTAAGTGTGAAAACTAATATAATAAATGGGCTACATTTAATTTGAAAAACTTTCAAGGTTGCATACTAGTGATGGTCAAAGTTCAAGGTCTTAAAATTGTAATGAAATCCGAAAAAAAAAATTAACATTGAATCAGGATTTTTATAAAACTTTATATACTTACTGAATCATTATATAAACCAAAACAATGCCTAGGTATCGTGATGATATTGAATTGGGTGAGGACTGCTGATTCCTATCCCTAATAATCAGGATGTCCCAATTAATGTTACAAATAACCACAGAGCTCTGTGTGCTCAGCTATCAATGCAGTTTGGTTATTTCTCTGGGCAAACACCTAATAAAAATCAATCATCTGGTCAGTGCCATGCAAACAGCTACATACATCTGGCTAGTGTGAAAGGAAATATATTCTTACCCCTCCCCTGTAAGAGCACAGCAGGCCTGGATGTGCCACTGGTGGTCCTTAACAGAAGTAAGCTGTAGGCTCTGTGAGATTTCAGCTACAGTCATACAACCTTTCACATCCTGCTTGTTGGCAAACACCAACAAACCAGCCTTTTTAAGGTCCTGGGAAAAGAATAAATGCAAACTACTGAAAGATGAACTTTAAAAAGATTTCCTATACAATTCTGACTCCAATCAAAGTATTTGTATTCCAAAACACTCTTAAATCAAAGCAAAATTTCCCATAAGAAATAACGGAAACTCAAATTATTAATTTCACAGTCCAAAAAAATAAATACCTAAAAAGAATTTATACAAAATATAAAGTAAAAATAAAACAAATTAACCTGTTACCTTTTAAAAAAAAGTAAAAATAAATCCCGACAGATAAGTGTTTCCGTTTATGCGCGCAGGCGCTGTGTGTGCACGTGTGTGAAGCTAAGGTAAGAGAAGAGGGGGAATCAGCCCCTCCCGTCTCCCCCTTCTCATCCTATACAGTAAACCTTTCTCCTCTCTTATTAGAGTTCCACACACACACATTAACGGAAAGACTTTTAAAGGTGAGAGTGTGAGGGGCACGGTGTCAAATTACGTGAGCGCACACACACACACACACACACACACACACACACACACACACACACACACACAACAGGGTGAAACAGAGAGGGAGAAAATGGATCTTTAACCTCTCTAATGAGACTTTCTTTTGCTTTACACGCACGCACACACGTATGTACGAAATCGTACACGCGCACACGTGCTTACAAACACGAAATAAAAGATGATTTACACGCACACACGTGGTCACAGTGTTAACTGTACACGCGTACGGATGTTGATTATACCAGTAAGAGACGTGCACTAAGACCAAGCAAGGGAGACGATTACCCACAATTCCGCAGCGCAAGAGAGAGAAAAACCATTGGTTCAGTTGTGATCACGTGACACTCGGCATCAAAACAAGAAGCACATGCGTGATACATGATACTCGGTACTCGTAAACCAAGACTTGCTCATTTTTCAAATCCTTAAAGAATTACAACATTAGAAGGGGAATTGAGTTAACAGTTTGACTATCCCCATCTTCCACATCAGTATCTGTCTCATTACCTGAGGTAAAAAAAAAATAATAATAAAAAAATAATAATTCTTATTCTGTTTTGATAAGGTCTCATCATGTGCGTGCAGTCTGAACAGAGCACATGAGACCTCAACAAATCCTGACTAATTTGAATAAAAACATCAGGAAAAATAGAGGTGGTGGTGGTGTGTAGTAACCATTATACGAATGAAGGACTCACCTCATGAGCTAGCATTCTGTAGAGCTCTTCTCTGGTCACAGAGATCCTCTCTCTGTCTGTGCTGTCCACCACAACTATCACAAACTTTAGAACCAAAACCAAAATATAATGAAAGGCATTTGTTTACTACAGTACAAAAAAAAGACAACCTGCCAAAATAAATCTAGTAAGCATACCTCTGTGTTAGTGTAGTAGGTATTCCATGAGGAACGCAGAGATTCCTGGCCTCCTATATCCCACATGAGGAAATGGGTGTTGTTCACAACAATCTCCTCTACATTGCTGCCTATCGTGGGTGAGGTGTGAACTACTTCATTCATAGAACTGAGGGTCAAACACACACAAAAGAACATTGTTAATAATGTAATCACTATTTATCTAGATGAACTGAATAATGCAGAAAGTTGAATAATGTAGAAGTCATATAATAACAGTTTAGTTAACAAAAAAAAAAAAAGTAACAAAGCATGGTCATATACTACATAAACGCATGCTCAATATATCAATTACACAATCAACTGATACTTCTGTTTTGGCAGACACTTTCTTTGCGACCTTCATTGTGACATGGCACAAATGCCATACATTTTTATCAATTGTTTTGTAGATTCCATCTTTGCTACTAGAATGTGCCCAAAGGTTTCACATAAAACCAGCCGCTCATGCTCTCCTGTGACTGGGGAAGTGCTACTGCTGTATTAATTACGATTAATAGCACTGTATTAAAATCATGCTTAGTTACAGAGATAAATTAACCACAGCAATTAACAGGCTCTGGAATTCCTTAGGAGATGATCAATAAAACATAAAATAAAAACATAAATTTATCAATAAATGCAATTCAATTTAATGGGATATTTAATCACATTTCCAATGTATATTTTTATTTTTAACATCTTAACAAAAAATAAATAAATAATAGTTATGCTTCATATTACTTGTTAGAATAATTTTTCAACAATAATCTGTATACAATGTTTAAAGGTAAACTCAGTACTCACAATTGATAAAGAATTGTTGTCTTGCCTGCATTGTCCAGTCCAACAATTATGACTTTATGCTCTAAATAACAAAAGGAAATAAGATTAGGAACACTAAAATACAGTTTTTTCACTTAATAAGAAAAGGACAAAAACATATTCAGGATATCACATAACTGATTCACATCACACTTAAACAAAACAAGCAAGTATGCAAACAAACAAAAACAACAAATAAGAATTACAACAATAATAATAATTCTGTATTTCAATGTGTCAAAAGTGCATTTTTTACAAGTGTATTTGCTTAAGAAAATCTATCTTTATTGATATGTCATTAAATACTGATAAGATTATAAATTTACTAACTAGGTCACCAAACAAATAACAACTGACTTGTACATGTAGTTCTGTACTACATGTACAGAGGTAGCCAACTGTGCATGTCCTGAAGTCATTTGAAAAAAAAAAACAGTCTAAACATGAAAACTGTTTGTACCAAGTCCCTTGTGCTTCTTGTTTTACATAAAACACAGAGTATCAAAATCAAAAGGACCCAGAACTATTGTAATAGTAATTTAAAAGATGCATAAGACAAAATAAATAAATACATAAACAAACAAACAAACAAAAGTTAAATGAAACTAAATACACTAATGTTTTACTAATTTAAAACAGCCACAATATAATGTAAGAAGATAAAGAGTTAATTACAAACAATGCAAATGTGTATATGAGAAGACTTAGGGTTAATAGGAGTTAAATTCTCAAGATCTGTTTAACTACTGTATATTTACAGTTTTACTTGTTACACAGCTGTGAATATGGAACAAAGCAAACGTTTCTTGGTTAAACAGTCAAAACATCAGCATGCTTTTCAAACAAATCCCTCTGCTACATGCACACAACACCTGTGAACCAAGGTCAGACGTCAGGCAGAGCAGCACAGTAAAGCGCTGGTAACAGGTCCTGCTACTACAACTGTGTCACAAAACTGGTTCTTGTAAATTTACTGGTTAATTGACCATTTAAATAAAATTATAATTAACCTAGAGAACAACCCTTAATTAAGTGTTTTAAAAAGGAATGTTAATGTACACGGTGCTTCACAATAAAAAATAATACAGTGCTGCACACATTCCTTATTAACATAATAATATGCACGTACACCGAAATATAAAAGAAAGAAGAAAGAAGCAAAACCTTCTAACAATGTCATAGTTATGCTTTAAAAGCAGGTGTGTTGTTCTGCCTGAGAGAGTAAAAAAAAACAAACAAGGATGATCGCTATGTTCTAGCGTCATTAAGTTCAGTGACTAATGTTTCAGGAATGCTTTTTGCTCTGCTCCAGTCAAAACCATTCAAAATGTTAATGGTTGCATAAAGTGCAAATATGAACAACAGAAATCAGTTAACTATGATGATCATTTAATTTATATTCGTGTGCTTTGACCTCTAACACAAGTGTAGTGTTTGTGTAAGAATGAAGATAACGGCTGTGGATATGGCTGTATGAAACAAAATTGTGTGAATATGAAATACATCTGACCATCACACACATTACAGGATTATTTTCTAAACTGTTACCACAAATTTTGAATCATGTAATCAGGATTTCTGCCATATACAAATTGTGTGTAGCCTGTAGCATTCATTATAACCAAGGGGCACATTAGGACTTGCTCCCAGGCCTCATCAACTAACATCAGTACCTTACTTCACTAATGCTCTTGCGTTGAAGGAGTACAAATGTCCCAGTCCACTAAATTTAGTGGAAAACTGTTTAAGAAGAGTGAAAATAATTATAAACACTAAACCTGGAATGGAATGTTCAAATAACACTTTGTTTTATATTGTATTTGTTTTAGAACACATTCCAAAAGACATCTAAAAGATTGTATAAAAATGATCATGCGGAATCCTAAAGGGACCATAAAAGCAATCAGAGAGGACGTGCACAGCTATTTTTCTCCTGAGTATGAAAAACAACAGCAGCGTAGCTGACATTTGATAAGTTATTCATCTTAAGCAGCCTCAATGAGTTATTGTAGTCATTGTTTCAAAGATTTTTGAAAGATTGCTTTCACAAACGACATCATAAAAACTTTTCATTTCTTTGTCTGTTTATACCGTAGCTGTGGTTACATGGACAATATTTCCCATACTGCTCCAAAGGTTTGTACAGTGTGCCATATGCATAATGGGTGTATCACTTCATGTGCTTCTCTTTTTATCTTGACCACACTGGAATAGGGTCAATCTAGACACAGGAGAACACATGACCTTCTTTCATGGCTCCAAAGTCCAATCTTTATGCTCTTTAGCAAACTGAAGCCTTTTTTCTGATTAGCTTCACAGGTTTTCATATGGTCACACAGCTGTTTAGTCCCAGTCCTTAGCTTTCTTATGGCACTGTGTGTTTAGAAATGTTTTGGCTTTCACTATTAACCATAGCTGGGATTTCTACTGTTGATTTTTTTATGATGCAACTTCACCAAGCGTATAAATGATCTCCATTAATGATTGTTTTCTTCCCCCAGACTACATTTCTTCCAATGTAGTGATGTGCTGATGATGTGTTGGATGATTCTTAATCAATCAATTGACAGTCATTTCAAAATCTCCTGTTTTTGCCTCATCTAAACCAATAATTTTACCCTTCTGAAACAGTGATTTTTTTTCTTTGGCCAGGCAGCGTAAAAAGGAAAAAAAAAAAATTTTTTTAGAACAGCGTTGTCAAATTGTGTGGTTTCCTGCCCAATTAGGCTTTATCATCATTTTGGGCTGTATAAATGTTTCCTGTGCAGGTAATAAAAATAAAGTAATTTTAGTGAAACAAAGTATGTGTGAGTTTGAGTGCTATTGCTAATATTATTTCCATCCAGAGTGGGTGGATTTTTAGCACTGCCTCGTGGGATTTTGTTTTATTCTTTTTGGCTTCATTCTTGTTAAATTAATAATGGCACGGTGAAAAGTTGTTCGTCTGAGCCTGTATTTGCCTAGTACCAAGACCTGCTATATAAGACCTTTTATATCCTCTATATAATATCAAATAGAATTAAAAGAGGGGGTAACTTTAAAAAATGACTATTGTTGCATTCAGATCATGCTGCATTCACATGTTCTATTATTTACTTGACAACAATCCCAGATGCTGTATCAGTCACACTCATTGGTCACTCACACAATGTAAAACAAAACAACATAAATTCGCCAATGAGGTCAGAAATTAATGAATGATTCAGTCATACAACACAATCCCTTCTCTTATAGCTCCTCCTCATGTACAGCGTTCTGCTGACAATCATGTGATGTTTAACAAGGAGGCAGTCCTCAACAAACTAGTCAGTTTACTTAGTGGAGTTTAAATAGTATGCTGTTATTTTCGTGCCAAAAACCTAAATGCAAATCTCAGTGTTTTGTGTTTAGATTTTATATTCGCTCGCACAAGCTCTCACTCGTGCACACTCAAATTATTAAATTATTTCCCCTTCTCCATTTCTCTCTCTCTCTCACAATGCTCGCTTGCTGAATTCCAATCAGAGGCAAGAGGATGGACAAACACCAGCCAATCAGAAACTGTAAAGCGGTACATTTCTGATTTACTCCTTTTGATGCTTTTTGTGTCCCCTCAAGGCACATATCAAACCATTACATTTTCTTCTGTTGTTGTGTTTAGGGGCTAGTATATACCTCATCATTGCATACATTAGTTTATATTGTCATTATTTTTATCTGAATTATCTCACGCACCCACGCACATGTGCACACACAACAAAAACTAACATGCATACTAACCGACAAACCATTTTACAAACAATTTTAACTAGGATGTAACTTACTGCATTAGTTAATTAAACCTAACCGGGTGATTTTAGCTGTTGCACAGAGACTCTGGGAACAGAGTGAAAGCGACAAAGAAGCATACTAGAATGTATGTTTAGACCAGTGGTTCTCAAAGTGTGGGGCGCGCCCCCCTAGTGGGGAATACAGACATGACAGGTGGGGCGCAATGAACGGGAGGGAATTAGTGGAAAATAATAGGA
>JAOVVB010000049.1:14883082-14897553 GCA_028570985.1 Heterobranchus longifilis
CAAACTATTGCAATATATCACAATATGTATTGTATCGCAATATATCGTGATTTATCGTATCGTGACCCATGTATCGTCATACGTATCGTATCGTGAGGCCCTTGCCAATACACAGCCCTACTAGACAGCCACAATTGTTAAAATTATCCCTACGGTTATCCTATTCACATTGAAGTTGGAACAATGCACTCCTGTCTTGCAGCATTCCACTTACAATCACTCAATGCTATTTGTTGGTGCTATTATGTGCATTTAGTCAGCTGTAAAGGTGTACATCTTAACACCTTAACATTTTGGCCTCAAATACCATTTAACCTCTTAAAAGAGTATGATTTTGACCAAACATGCACTACAGTTGTTATGTGAATAGTTCTCTTTAGTAAAAACATGCTCCATGGGATCATATTCCAATCCTGAGTACTTTACACAGAGGCAACAAAGGTTTCAATTTTGTGTGTAATTCTTTATGCTCTAAGACAAATAATATCCTGTGTTGTCTGTAACTGAACGTTATGACAAGAAGGCTTGAACGGTGCACCTTCATGTTGCAATGTACTTTCTAGACATGTTGACTTTCAAGTGAAACCTGAGCAGGCAGCGCTGCCAGGGTTCACGCCAATACTAGGTCACATCATTTATAATGAACAAGAAGCCATGAATACTGCAGGGTATCACACAGAGGCCCTTCTCAGTCAGCACTGGCTCAGAGCTTGTGTCTGTCTTTACATAAACATTGAAGGGTTTCTTTAGTCTGTCCCTGCATCACATATTTCACAAAAACAAATCAAGATAACAGCAATGAATACACACTTGTCTCTTCATTTAGAGAGGTGTTTGGTTCGGTCATAGCTTACTTTCAAAGCAGGTAAATGTAGGATAGTGTAACCTCCATGACAAAACTACCTAGAACTATCAAATCAGATTCATACATGCTTGGCCATAGTAAAGACATTTAACTTATTAAAACAACAACAATGCTGTAAATCATACACAGCATTACTAAACAGGATAAAAGTACTGCAAAACGAATAGTGATGCTTATATGTTGTTGGATGTGTGTTATTTCGCACAGATATTGCAGGTCTACAGGCCTACGTAGACAAAAATAACGAAGAGCTATCGCTAAAAACAGATGGATAGCATTAGGACACTAAATAATGACGGGAAACAAACAGTCTGGTGTTTTAAATATTTGACAGCGTTTCATATTTCCCATAAGCAGTTTCTCTTCCGCGCGAATGCTGAAACAGAAAGCAGCTCGGTCAGGCCTAGTGTTAGCCCCAAACAGCTAGCGTCGGAAAACACATTAGCAAGTGTCAAACAGGTAGCTTATAAAACACAACCAGATACATACCAACAAAATATTTATTTGCTATCGCTGACACAGTAAGACAATAACAAGCATCGTTTTTTAAGTCAGAAGGTGTATCATACTGGTATCACAACCGTATCTGAACTTCACAAAGCTAATTGTCAGCTAGCTGGCTAGCTAACTTTGCTAAATATCTATTGTCTTCTTAAACGTTGACATAAGACCCACCTTGGTGGTTGAACAGCCTCCATAACTTTGTAAAAATGATTCCCATGTCTACCGGATGATTTTCCTCACACCGACAACAAAAACAGTCAAAAATGTAACGCTGGAGCTCTGCTCGGTAAAAGCTCCTTGTGCTACCCAGGCGAAAACAGACCTGAGCTAGCTCTCGGTTACAACCAGCGATTCAGCTAAATGCAGGGGATGATTTCAAGATGAAATTGATGTGAGAAGTAAGCACAGCGATGGAAAACGCCGTTGCCTTTGAAATACTGCATAATTCTCCTCGTGTCATAGCTAGGTTCAAAGAGGTGACTGTCAGGAAAGCGTCGTTCAGTTCGCGCAGCTTGGTGTCACTGAGGTGCTGCGGCTGCCGCCTTCCGCCGTCACGGCTGAGTGAACGCAGGGAGAAGCAGCAGAGCAGCTCACACCACCTGAGCGGCTGCCCTGCCCTAGCGCACAAAACTCTCCTTCCCACAGGCTAAATGTTTTTACTCCGTGACACGCAGTTCCGTTTAGCCTGGCGTCGGAATTTCTCAATCGGCAGTAGTCTTTGCCTATGTAAAGATTTCTTTACCTGCAACTCTTAAAACCTATATACAAACTTCAGATGGTTAAAAAAGTTAGGATAAAATAAAACCTAAATTTGGCAAAACCAAGTCATTCAAACCATCATATCCTGTATTCCAGTACTACGTACGCACGTGTTTGCACACACATAGACACGTCAACCGTTGTTATCTATGCCCTCTTTTATAACTTCAATTATGGCAGCAATGTGTAGAATTATGGTTCTTCTAAAGATGTCAGTAGTCGTACCATCGTTGATGCTATCATGTGACCGTAATTTTTTGTGCATATTTTCATATTAAAGTGTGTATACTTTGGCGCACGCACACACACACACACACACACACACACACACACACACTATAAACAAAAAAAAAACTCACACTCTACTATTTAAATTCGGCAACCTTATGCAATGTCACAACATTTATTTCTGTCCAGAGTCGCATTCATTTCTCTCCAACACCTTATATTAGTGATGAGAGGTCAGACTGCTGCATAAAGGCTTCTCCAGCGCATCCCAAAGATTCTCAATAGGGTTAAGGTTGCTCCCTGAACCACTCTTTCACAATTTGAGCTGGTATCTTCATCTTGGAATATGTCCGTGTCATCAGGGAAAGAAAATAAAATCCATTGATAGCAAAACCTGGTCATTCAGTATATTCAGGTAGTCAGCTGATCTCATTTCTTGGGCAAATAACATTGTTAAACCTATACCTGACCAACAGAATCAACCCCAGATCACAACACCACAGATTACACCACACAGGACTAAACCATTTTGCACATACACACTTATGGACATTTGTCTTTTTGCACTCATTCAGGACATTCATGGACACTTATGGACACTGCACACCTGCACATTCATGCACATTTATACATTTCTATTTCATTTCTTTGCTCGTTGGACATAAGTCACTTTCAATAAGACACTTTCATGTATATATGCACCCCACCCCCGACATTATGCTCCCTAGTAAATTGAAGGTTTTTCTGGTTAGCCTCACTGACAAGTGGATTTCCTAAACCAAAACAGTTGTTTAATCCCAATCCTTTGAGTTCACATTACATTGTGCGAAATGCTCTTACCTTACATATTAAAAATAAATTTAGTTTGACATAAGTTCTACTCTTGTTTTTTTACAATTTGATTTCACCAGACATTTAAGTGCTCTTGTTTCTGTGAAAATTTTCTGACTGCATTTCTACCTTGAAGATAATGGTTCAGCACTATCCTTCTAGGTTTTAATAATTCACTGAACATTTATTAACCTAATTTTAATAGTTTCTGAAATCGCCTTAGTTGTTTTCTTTCCTTGATGCAGGCAAGTGAGTTTAACCTTCTAAAACAGAAGAAATATCTTTGCTACTACCACAGGATATGTCTTCAGACATGGTTGTTTAAGAAACGAGAAGCTACTCACTGCATCAGTTATGATTAAGCAACTTGTTGCCAGTTTAAGCATATTCACTGCACCAATTATCCAGTGGAAGGGACTTACCTTTTTGCTTATCAAATCTATTATTCACTAATTACTCATAAAATCAAGTATTTCTATTCTTTTTTGTTTTTATTCTAATGATTGACCAAGCACAGGCCACAGCCTTAAGAAGATCGTGGGGCGGAGCTGATTCAAGAACTTGGTGCTTCCCAAAGAGTGAGGCTGGAGTCCATGCATTGAAAGCCATTGCATTCCTAGTATCAGGTCATGTGTCTTGCCTGGGTTAAGAAGAACAAGAACTGGACCTCTGCTCAGTGATCTAAAGTTCTCTCTTCAGATGAAAAATAATTTAGCATTTTATTTGGAAATAATTAACTCTAACCCTAACCAAAGGTGAAGTTTCTGTGAAGTTTCCACAGTCATTGATGATTTTGGTGTGATCTGCTGGAGTTGGTCAGCTGTATTTTATCAAAGTCCAAAGTCAACACAGCCATCTACCAAGAGATTTTAGAGCACTTTATACCTTCATCTGCTGACAAGCTTTATGAATGATAAGCTGATAATGCTAATAAAATGTCTTTTCAAAGATGACATAGCACCTGCCCATGGTGCCAAAAATGGCCACTAACTGATTTGCTGACCATGATATTAATGTATATAAATTAATAAATTAAAAGGTATATATGAATAGTATATAAATGAATTTACTTAAAGTACTAAACATTCACTCACTCACCATCATTACCGCTTAATCCTGTATTCAGGGTTGCGGGGGGCCTGGAGCCTATCCCAGTAGACTTAGGGCATGAGGCAGGGTACACACTGGACAGGACACACTCATTCACACTCTACGGGTAATTTGAGAACACCAATTAACCTAACCTACATGTCTTTGGACTGTGGGAGTTAACCCGAGTACCCGGAGGAAACCCACCAAGCAAGGGGAGAACATGCAAACTCGATGCACACAGAGACGGGAATCGAGCCTGGCCGGGAATCGAACCCGGACCCTGGAGGGTTATTACACATTCAGTCATTCCTAGTCAAGTATTATTCCTAAGCTTCTTTTGGCCCAAGACCTTATCAAGCACCAAGCTTCCCTCAGTAAGCCTTGATTTGAAAATTGTGATGGTTTAAAATCTCTGTGATTAAATGGGTAGTAAAATCGACATTATTTACTGTCTATTATTAAACTAGGTCTAAATATGAATAAATGAAAACAACTGTCAATCATTATTTATTCTTCATTAGTTAAACCTATTGTTAATAATAATTTCAGAAGGCGTTCGAAAATCCGCAGAATCGTCTCACGATAACCTGCATTGTTGTTACGTCATCAAAACGCGACCATCAGGGGCTAGGCTAATCAAGAAGAGCACGTTGATGACTCAGAGCGGTTCTGCGCTTGGACTACAGGAGAGAAAGAAAGGCCAGAGCGCGGTGTTAATTTAATGTAGATTTGTGTCTATATTCTGTCACACATTATACTTCATACTTGTTTTAGCAAGTTACATCTGAGCTGTTGCCGAAGAACTTCTGCAAGATAGCCATGTCAGTAACGGAGATGTTCAGCTACATCCAGGGCTTTTTAACTGCCGATCAGGATATTCGTGAGGTAAGGAGGAACAGTTCTGGCTTATTAACCGATGGATATGTATAATGATTTTCTAAATGAATGAAACCATAGCTGAATAAGGAAGTCACGTTTACATTTGAACGGATTCGTGATTGGAAAACTCAGATGTGGGGCTAATCAGGGTTGACAGGGATGTCATTAGTTGCAAAACAGCAAAGCCGACACAAACAGTTGGTACCCTGGGTGGGTTGTAAGTGTTCCCTGGGTGGGTTGCACAGTAAGTGTTCCCTGGGTGGGTTGCACAGTAAGTGTACCCTGGGTGGGTTGCACAGTAAGTGTACCCTGGGTGGGTTGCACAGTAAGTGTACCCTGGGTGGGTTGCAGTGTGTTGCTCCTGTTAGACAACGTGCCTCCTTTTAACTTGTAGGACATCAGAAAAGTTGTCCAGATGCTCGAGCAGACCGCCAGGGAGATCCTCACCATCCTTCAAAGTGTTCATCAGCCAAGTGGTTTTAAAGACAGTAAGTGAACAATCATAAGAACTTATTGCAAGTATTGCATACTTCACTATATTACCGTAGATGTATATAATATTCTGTGGTTTTCCACCAGTTCCCAGCAAGTGTCTGAAGGCCAGGGAGTTGTTTTGCGCAGTTCAAACTCAAATTGGTGAGCTGAAAACCAAGTTCCCTGTGGAGCAGTATTACAGGTCAGTGCTCTAATTTAACAAGTGTTAACTGAAGAACTGTACTCATTTTGCTAACCGTCCAGCAGAACATCATTATATTCTGCACAGGTTTCATGAGCACTGGAGGTTTGTTCTGCAGCGCCTCACATTTCTAGCTGCTTTTGTGGTCTATTTGGAGAGCGAATCCTTGGTGACGCGAGAGGAAGTGGCAAAAATACTTGAAAGTATGTAAAGTTTTTATTTTTCATGGCTTCTCATTGCTTGAATGTAATAATACAGGCTGGTGACCGTTTCAACAGCACATTGTCATTATCACTGGCATACCCGATCCATCTCCATCATTAAACTTAGTCTTTACACATCTCGCTAAAGATCATTTGAGCTAGAATTGGCTTGGTTGTTAGACTGAAATTATGTAATTTATTTTGCGCACAGGACACCCTGTATAATGTAACAACCACTTGTTTTTGTACAGTTGAAGTGGACAGAGAAAAAGGATTCCATCTGGACCTTGAAGATTATCTAGCTGGGATTCTTATTTTGGCCAGTGAACTGGTAAGATATTAAATGTCAGAAATTTTGAACAATTTGTGTGTGAGTGTCACAAACTAAAATCTATTATTAACTCCACAGTCAAGGCTGGCAGTCAATAGTGTAACAGCTGGAGACTATGGGCGCCCTCTTCGTATCTCAAATTTTATCAACGAACTTGATTCTGGTTTTCGCCTACTAAATTTGAAAAATGACCCACTACGTAAACGCTATGATGGCCTCAAGTATGATGTGAAGAAGATTGAGGAGGTAGTGTATGACCTGTCAATCCGGGGCCTTGCCAAGGAGCAGGAAGCCGGGGGGGATAAGTAGAAAGTAGAGGAACAGAAGAGGCCGTGGGGCAAATACCCTGACTGGGATTCTCCATGAGGGCAAGAGTGGAGACTTAACCTGCCAGAAGGCAGGCGCATGGAGGAAGAGAAGATCAGATGGAAGTGTTGAAGCCCCAGTAGCCTTTGACAGTGGTTTGTAGGCAACTGTCTGCCCTAGTGGAAAGCTGTTCAGACCTGATAAAAATGGGAGAAATCACGTTTCTCACTGCTGATGAGAGAAGTTTACTCATGTACAGTTCACCTGTATGCTTGACTTGGATGTGCCATTTTGCTGTTCTTTATTGATCTGTGCTGATCATCACACTTGTAAAGCATCATATAAATAATGGACATGGTTGACCCGGGGATAAAGTGATTTACAAATTTAAATAATGTAATATAACAGTTAAAAAAAAAAAATACTGTTTCAAGTGTCTACTGAAGTATGATTAAGATGAAGCGATACCTGTCTACACAAATGAATGTAGGAGAAAAGCGAATGATTTGCTTAAACTACACAAATTTGCTGCTTTTGAGAAAAGATATCTGAATTTCTCTACAGCTCATGCTTCTAGGTCAGTACATACAGACATAGTCACAGGAACAGAGGTGCACATTTGCCATTGTTCCCTCCAAGCCCTAAATCTCAGATTTTTATTTAAATAATTTTTTGTTCAGAAGTTTTCTATTAAAATATTTTCAATGTTTATGTTGTATTATGATTGAACAAAGGATTTTTGAAAAGGCAAAGGATATTCTGTAATAAATGTAACAGTAACTTTTGCAATAATTGTTTGCTTCTGCTCTGCTAGGTTTTTTTTTCTTCTTTTCTTAAACTTACTTGTAAATAACGTCATTGCTTTATTGCATGTTCTACATGGACTGCAGACGTTTTAGCAAAAACAGATTAACAGATGAAAGAAGTAATTTTTTGTGTTTTTGGGAAATCCATTATTGTTTGCCTACAGTTCACTTGTATGTGAAATATACCTTTTACATGTAAGCATGTGACTGTCCTGCTTTATAAATGTATGCATAAGTACTGTTTGGCTTCAACACTAATGCAAAGTTGTGAGCAGTAATAGTAATGAAATGATGTCTGATATAGGACTACTGAGTTTGCTCTCTCTATCATGCAGGCACACAAACGTGAACACAAAGTTTTAAACACTTTGTGTTAATACTGTGTAATAAAACAAACCAATTTACATTTAAACGAGTAGCCAATGAAAAGGTCAAGTCACTTGTTTTTGTTCATTTGTATTTAATATAGTTCACCAGTTTTTACATGTGGATAACTTAGGTTTTGTAAATAAAGAAATGAACAGCATGTCTGGTCTCAGTTAAAAGAGTGACTGTATATGTGCTGAGTTAAAACTCTTCTGATGAGTAAAATACAGTAGAAGCTGCAGTGCTTGTTGTGCTGTTGATTCATTTTTGTAATGAAAATGAAATTCAACCTCCACAGACCTATATTAACACTTCATATCTATCAGTGCCAATACTAACCCATACATATCCTACATAATGTTGTGTGGACTTCATTCAAATGCTAATTAGAAAGTGATAAACAATGTCATTTGATTTGCCTTACGAGTGCATAAAAAGAGACACAATTCTAATTCAATTGCCAAACATTTCTTCACACTTGTGCTTTTCTGCACAGCAATGTGTAATAGTTACACAATGAAACTGCAGTCTTGGATGTTTCATTTTTAATGTCTAAACTGCTGTGATCAGGCAATATTGCAGTTACAATTGCAATATTCTCTCCCTCTGGTACACATCAGACAAAAATTACCTTTCGTAATCCTGTACACGTTGGCATATTTGCTAAAATAGACATGTCAATCAAGTGCTGTGGGCAGGACTTGGAATGTGCCTGGTTTAGAAAAAGTGACGTTTGACTGAATGACTCGCATAGCTGCCTAGCTGCTCTCCTAGTTGTGTCCACTTTTAATGCAGGTTGAAGGCTGGGGATTTACAGCAATATTTAGCAAATGAAATATATTAACCAGATCATTTTTTTCTGTGCAAATTACCAGTAGATAATCTCTTTTACATGCACAGTAGTCAGTAAAAAAGGTTTTAAATACTGTAACTAGAGAACATATACATACTGTCCAATTGAATAAGAACACCTGTATATCTGCTCATTTACAGTTATCAGATCAGCCGATCATTTTGCATAAACTCATGCAGGTACATGTCAGTTAATATTCACATAAAACATCAGACTGGCAAAAGATCTCTGATGGTTGTTGCTGCCAGACGGGCTGGTTTTAGAATTTCAGGAAATGCTGATCTGGGATTTTCACATGCAACAATCTCTGTAGTTTACTTTGTGATGATGAGAAAGTGTTACTGCAGATCTAAGAACTGCTATTACTTTTTTATATTGTGAAATCTGACAAATTGAAACAAAAAAATGCACATGGATTTTTTTTTTTTTTTTAATTCACAATTTAATCTGAATTATGTCTCATATTATGCACACATAAGATAAATGTAACTGCTGATACATGGTTAAAATATAAATTATATTTAGCATTGGAACACAATTTGAAAAATGCCGTATTAGATGATTTGGTTGAAGGATATTGCTCAAGACAACCATCAGCTTTCTTGTAAAGCTTTGAAAAATTAAAGCTTTTAATAAAATAAAAAAAAAACATCATAGACTAAAGTGCAATAAACATAAAATAAGGCTTTTAAATAGCTTGACAACGATGGTGGGAGACGTTTAAAGAACAATACGTTTTGAAGCAGGGGACACTGGCTCTGCTGTGTCAGTAGGCAATCAAATGAAAGGCACGCGGTTTTCATTCTTATCAATTAACAGATGATTGACATTACTTGGTTTTGGAAGATCTCTTACTGACACTCCAGTATTTAAAGTTACTGCTACTATATCATGACCAGATGCAGTTTCATCACTACCTTCAGTGTCACAACAGCAATTAGTGAAATCAATAATTGATTTATATAGGACTATTTGTAAATGAAACAAATGTTGTTATAACTTGATCTTATAACTTGTTGTTATAACTTGATCTGAACTACATTGTTTCTGTAAGTATTATGGTAAATTAAAACCAGCATTACGGTAGCTACAATATGCTTGTTAATTATTGCTGCTTTCTTCCCCCCGCACAGTGATAATAATGCAGGTATATGCACTGAAACAATGATTCATGTATCAACATTTTTAAATTAAGGGCAGAATTTCCACTCAAGTAAATATATTTAAGTTAAACAAAAACATATAATGGTAAAAAAAAATGAATGTTTAGGTTGAACTAATTAAATAGAATTAAGAACATTACGAACTTAATTTATTTTAGTAAAATAGACATAATATCAATATGTAAAAGCTACCCAGGGCCAGAATCATTGTGTGGATATTTCAGGATTCAAATGTCATGAGCAGCTCATTATAGCTTATAATGAAACTACAGTGACACTTACACAAATTGTCTTGAACGATTCACTGGTAGTGGGTATGGAACATTTTGACATTTTTTTCAGAATAATGAAAAGAGAGGAAGAGAGCTGTGACACATCATAATAAAAAAAGAAAAAGCACAAGGAATCTGGCTCAGTCTTCACACATTACACTAGTTGTCACTTTTTGTGCGTCTTTGTTAAAAAGGATTTCTAATGATCATTTTCTTTCGTAATATATATATTTTTAAACAAATATTCCCACTCATGCTGTTACAAATAATTACTGAAAACATTTGCGTCAATAGCAAATTACGCAATCTGTAGCCTGTGATGTTCCCAACCACGTTCTGATTTTGGTCCACCAAAACTTACTTTTATTCTTTTTTTTCTTTCTTTTTTTTTTGAATGTCAGCATTAGCCTATAGATAGTGCACTTTTCTAGCCAAATCATCACGTTTGTTTTCCATAATGTAATACTGTCATTTAAATATTTTTAAGTGATTTTCCCCCGGATTTAATTTGCGTAAGTAAGTCTTAAGTGCGGCTTTGGGATGTGTTGATCATAATATTAGGGAGTGCGTTGCGTCTTTTTCTCCAGAACCCCAGATCACACGCGTACCTCTTAATCAGACGAAACCACTGCTGTGTGCGTGATTTGTCAGAGGCGCGTAAAACAAATGCTTCGCGTCGGATGTCCAGCACCTCGAACGTGTCATCGCAGTCCGGGTCGGTGGAAATCACACAGTTCGCCAAATGAATGGGCTCACGTAATACGACGAACTTGCCACTACTTTTGTCTTTAATCAGTACCAGCACGCCATCCTGCACAGTCTCTAAGGTCTCTGTTTGGTCTGAACGTACCCCTCCATCTGCCGTGCGCACCATTAGCAGGCTTTGAACATTCTGAAACTTGAGAGACTTGCTGCCTTTTTTCACCCACTGGCCATCAGCAGGCTGTGAGATCTGTAGCGGACCCTCCATGATAAAGCGCGTACTCTCACGAGCCCAGCCTACAAGCTTCATGGATGTCTCTCTCATCTCAATGTTAATGACTTCACGGTTCTTGCGGCTCTCGCGCCGGAAGGAACGCAGGGACCACGTGGCTGTGCCCTCCTGTTTGCTCTTCATGTTGATGTGTTCCAGGTGAGACTCCACGCGGCTTTTGGCCTCCTTCAGACGCTCGTAATCAGGGTGGTATTCGTTAGTGGCCTTGATGATGCGGCTCAACAGCAAGGGATACTTGGTCACACGCTGCAGTGGAGCCATGAGGAAGGAACGCAGATTCATGCGCCGCAGGGCCGTATTGTCATTCTGGGATACGTCGAGGAAAATCCTGGTGGACAGCCAGAAAAACAGTCAGAAAAAATGATTTAGCATCACTGAGACGGTCTGGCAATGTGAACATTATTTGAAAGTATGATTGCTTGCAAGAAAGCAGTTAATTATCAGAGTAATAGTTGTGGCAATACCTTAAGGCCTTAAAGACCTTCAACCATGTCACTTTATTATATTACTTACCATCATTCTTATTCCTACAAACGCTTTTCCAATGCAACACCCTCAGAACCCTTTAGGCCACATTTAGGGCAGCGTGAGCTGAAATTCCACCAACCACATCTTTTTCTCTGCTGCTGCTGATGTGGTTATTGAACAATAGAGACTTTCACTTAAACATTATTTGATGTGCTCTGAACTTGACCTGCAATGGATTGGCACACTGTCTGGGGTGACCCCGCCGCGTGCCGTAAGTCTACTGAGATATCCGCAAGCCTGTACACAAGATAAGCTGTATAGAAAATGGATGATGGATGATGAACTCAATTGCAGGCTCCTGCTATTTAACAGAATGATGGAGAATTAAAGACTGATTAACTAAATAGCCAATTGGATTATGGTTTAACGTTTGTGGTAGTTTTCTTTCACAAGATTGATTCATTACTTTGCCTACATCAGAAACATGCAGTTTATTTAGCATAAAAAAATGTATTCAATGTCCCAGTGGAGTTATCATGATATTATGGTGACAATGTGGGAGGTTTTGATGGTGAATGGCTAAAGACGGGAAATCTTGGATTTATTGAATTTTAGACTGTTATAGGCGAAATTTCCTCATTATTAATAGTTTCTGAAATAAAAGGATCTGCTGTTAGATTTATCAAAACCAAGCATCGCCTGTATGATTGGGTCACTGATAATTTATTTTAAGTAAACAGCACTTTTTATTGTTGTTGGTTATTAGAAAAAAAATACTGTTTCATTGTTCTGCCCTGGGATTCTGTAAGGCACATTCTGAATTGTTTGTTTGCTTGGGTTGTGTTTTGAGTGTCTTTTGAATATGTTTTTTGTTCGTATAGTTTTTGGACTATAATCTCAAAAGCACACTAAATGAAATGTCTGAAACCTGAAACCCTATCTTACAAACTATTAAGTTACATATCTGTGTAATCTATATATTAGTATATTAGTTTACTAGTACAACTTTTGCATGAAATAACTAAAATTGGAATTAAAATTAACTTAAATATTCACATTAGTGAATAAAAGGGATTTTGTTACAGTTAAATCAGAATCTGCAAAGTTGCACATTTGCAGCAAATATTCAAGTACTGTACTTTATATAAAACAGTCTTTTTTACCTAAGTAACTCTTTTTCCTTTTCCAGTGTGTTTAGCATGGTGACAGATGTTGATTGCTGCAAGCAGTAGGTTTGAAAGGCTGGTAGCATGTTGACAAACTCCAAGAAGATTTCTCCAATGCATACAGTGAGCAGATCTTCATCGCCCTGCATATTTAAAACATAGAACACTCAATTTATCATATGAATGCATGTCACACTTGACCTGTATAATAGTGATTATGCAGTGATGTTTGACAGATACAATCTGTATGGTAAAAACTATTGGGACCATAAAATGCTATTATTTAAACTACATCATACTTTAAACAAAACTTATAGTAAGCAGTTTTAAAATGGATGTTTGTGCTGAATAATCTATTCACCTTGAAAAATAGTTCCTACCTGATCAAGTGCTTGGTCAATGTTGTCCTGCAGATGCTCAGTGAATCTGTCATTCACATCGATCAGCTCCTGCACGTTGCTGAAGACCACAGTCAACTGTTCAGCTGTGAGCAGTCCTGCACTCTGCATGGGGAAGTAGAACTCTTCCTTGATGATTCGCAAATCCTCGCCATAGCTCGTCTCTGTGTTTAGGAACTCCAGAATGGCCTCCTTGCGCTCGGTCCGTAACTTTGAGCATCGCTCACACATTCCCTCTTCGCGAGTGGTGTCTCGATGACCACAGTCTGGGCATGGCCGCTGGGTCTCCCATGTTTTAAATGATTCTGAGGGTCTCTTCCAGGCTGGTGCCAGTCCAGACCCGATACCACTATCTACTCTCTCTACTTCAGAACCGACACTGCAGCCAGTCCTGCGTGGCTCCTCCTCATCCTCACGCTCATCGCTCAGCCCCACCACGCCACTGTCTGCACTCACACTGCTCACTGTGCTCCAGCGGTGCTGACACACACGATTCACTCCCAGGCGTCCATTCCGACCTTCTCCTCTAGGCTCAGAGTGGCCCCTAACTGTGCGCATACCTGGTACAGAAAACAGAGTATGCTATGCTTTGTTTGACCATATGGTTTTTGGAGTCTGTGCTCCAGTTTTAACATCTATAAGATACAAGAAACTTTTAATCAGAAGGGAAATGTGGCCCCAGAATAAATGTGGTTTATGGAATAAAAGATGGCTTATTAAGTCATTGCTGCAAATGAGTGGTTAATCTGAAAATGACGAGAATAACATATTGTGGGAAAGGCTCAGTAATAGTTTAAAACAAATTATTTGTGTGGAACAGTTTCATAAAAACAAAAAGTAGATTAATGCAGGTGAGCAGCAAATGCATTTATGATGGCACCTCATTAAAGAAAATATGGGTGTATCTATGCATATTAAAAGAAAACAAATAGCTACTTATATTTCACAATTGGTTCTAATATGCAGTACTGTATATGAGTAATTGTGGTCCACTTAAACACTTCCTCACTCATTGTCTACGTATACCACTTTGTCCTGGAGCCTATTAAAGGAGACTTAGGGCACAAGGCAGGGTACACCCTGCCAATCCATCGCAGGGCACACACACATACTGTACACATTCCCACTAGTGATGCGCGGGTCGTCTGGTAACCCGCGGATCGGGTTGGGGCGGGTAAAGAAATTGTCACTTTATTTGCGGGGCGGGTTGGGGCGGGTCATTAAAAACAAAATTAAATAAAAAATCCATGTATGTTGCGTGCAATTCCCTATAGCCTATATTAAATATTTGGGAATATCTATTTTCATATT
>JAOVVB010000049.1:14908496-14918836 GCA_028570985.1 Heterobranchus longifilis
AGCCGCTCCTTCCGCGTGCGCGAGCTCACAGACGCCCCTGATTGGCTGTAGAGCCGTGATTAATGTGGGAGCACAAGATACCTCTCATCCCTCCCCTCTAAGAGAGCTCGGCCAATCAGCTCTCTCTAGGCCTCCGGCTGTGAGAGATAACAGCATCACCCAGGGTTCGAACCAGCGATCTCCGGATGATAGGGCGAGCACTTTACCACTGCGCCAAGATTTTCATGTCTTTTTGGTATTTCTTCAAATTAGTTCTTCGATTTCGCTTTGTCTAGCATGAACAGATGTGCCAGTGCTGTAGACAGCAGCGGTCTAAATTCTGTTATACACAGTATACGTACACACACTGATATCCCAAATATACCATGTAAAGGAAGTGTCTGTATGCAGCATAGTTCTGGATCCTCTTTTTTCAGAAACTGTCCAACAATTGTATACTGACACAGCATGAAAACAAACACTTTATAAACTACATGTAATTAAATTAAACACAAACAATCCATTACAATAAATGTGTCTTTGTGGCTTGGGTATAAATCAAACTTATGTGATCACTTAAATGTCAGTCAGTGTGAGTAAAGGTTGAACTATTACAAGCTGGCAGCAGTACAAACATTAGTATAACAAGACATTGCACCTTACTATTTAAAGATTGTTCAAAGCTGCAGCATGCATTCCACGACATTTATCTCACATTTTTTAAGCTTTGTACTTGACGATGAGACATATATCATACTTGAGATATGAGACACATATTATGTGAAGAGCAGTTCCTAAAAAATGTGACCTTAGCCTCAAAATACATGAGAATCATTTTTCTCATTCCAGCAGCATGACAGCTGCTGACTTTAATCATAAAACAGCAGACTTTCTACCAATTTCTAACATTATTTTATGCTCATTACAGATATATTAATTACTGTATTACTGTTATAGCCTTGTAATTTTTCAGTGTCTCCTTGCAATAAAAGGTTATGCTTCTTGGTGAGACAGATTTGGGTGATAGGACTCTTAAGAACTGATAACGATTCTGGGCAACACTGGCGTGATCTCTGATAGTTCTTCATAACAACCTGGTCTCCATTACACAAAAGACTATAGAGTCTATCCCACTCCAGGCAATTTGGAAATGCTAATTAGCTTTAGACTGTGGGAGGAAACCGGAGAACCTGGAGAAACCCACCAAGCACTAGGAGAATGTGCAAACACGAGATTCCAGAGACGGGAATCGAGCCTAATGGGAATCGCACCCGGCCCCTGGAGGTGAAAGGCAACGACCGTGCTGCCTCTTATAAGGCTGTCAAAAAAAGGTTAACCTATTAAAACATATATGTTAATGTAGATATTGTTATCACAGACTGTTTGTACTCGTGCCTTATTCATCATTTAATTTAGTGAGTCTGATGTGAGAGAGCTAGAGTACAACAGAGACAAATAGTAAGACAGAAACAGGAAAAGTCAGGTAATAAAAAGACACATGCTGACTACTTCCCACATTAGGCAATAATGATGTGATAGTGATATGGCATTTCATACTGTAACACCACTTCTTCAGGGAAATCCCATGTGTGATAATTATAAAAGGATTCTCTTGACTTTTCCAAAAAAAAAGAAAGAAAGAAAAACAAGCATACAATCAAAGTTTCTAGAGCACCTGCAAGACCACAAGATATACAACATCCGAGGAGCAACAAGGAGTAGCACTTCTTCTCATAATCAATTATTTGTTGAACTATAGTTCAGAATATATATGTATATTCTACATTCACTGATCATGTTGTTAGAAACATCTTTGCTCCTGTTCATTTATGCCGTTAGTGCAATTACTGCAATTAGCAGTGAGTTACACAGCAACAACACAACATATAAAATCATGCAAAGACAATTCAAGAGACCAAGGTAATATTCCAATAAATCAAACTGATATTTAAATAAAAAAACTGAACAGAGAAAAATGGAACTGTTGAACTGTCCTGAGATTTTCATGCATAACAGTTTCTGGGGTTTACAAGGAATAGTATTAAAAAAAGGTCAAGTGTGAATGGCCAGACTGATTGTGACATCAGTGAAGCAGATGGGAAACAAGAGAAGACCACATTGGATACCACTCCAGTCAGCCAAAACGATTTTGGTGAGTCTCTAGCCATCATAGAATATCTGGGCAGTTGAAGATTAAAAAAAAGAATAGGTGAATGTTAAGCATGAGTCACAGAACATCAGAACTCAAAACTGCCCCTCTGGTACCAAAAGTTATGCCATTTTCTGTGTCACTGAGGTCACATTTTCCCCCCAGGACTGTTTGATGTAAACATTAAGTGAACTTCTTCAGCTATGTCTGTATGAAGTTATCCATTGTACTGCTCCTACATGATTGTATGAATACCCTTCTGTATAAGCGTTTCTAAAAAAGCAGATAGTGAGGTTGGGTAAGATAATCAGTTGGCCATGTTGCCTAATCTTATCACTGTGAAAGCTGATATACTAGAAATCTGTTGAAAATCAGTGCCAAGATGGTACAAGTTTTACACTGGATGCCCTTCCTGAACAAGCCCCCCGATTTTATCCGGGCTTGGGAACGGCACTGCAACCAGTGGCTCAGTAGTATGGGGTGTGGCAACTCACGGATGGAAGAGCTCAAACCCAGATCCTTAAATCCCCAAATCAAGAACCTAGAGCCTTAGCTGAGTCACCACAGTGTTCTTTTTTCAAATATCTTGAAGTAAGTAGACTAAAATATATCTTAAACATTTACATTATCCTCATAAGTGTTCCAATGAAACTGCTGCAGCAGTTTTTAATTCTTAGGTCCTACAGTATTTAAACCGATAACCACTTAGTCTGAGCACGTTCCCGGGATGAACACTTTCAGGGCACACATAGATGTTTTCTGTAAGTGTGGACAGTTAATATATTCACATATAAATGTCAAGATCAAACATCCTTGAAAATTTTTTAACTTAAAATCTCAAGAATTTTTATTAGGCATTTTATTGGGAACAATTTGTTATACAGTGGACAGTTCAGTAATTATTTCTCTTATTAAGGGCATTCTTGTTAAGCCCAGACACAGTTCAGTGATAATTTTTTTTTTTTTTACATTTACAACTTTCAAAGGCAAAAAAAATTGTGTATCATGTCTAATTCTCTCTTTGAAATGACACTGGACAGAACATTCATATCTGTTCTGAATGGATTTAAGATATTCAATAAGCTGTGGATAATAAAGTCCCTTTCGTCCCACCAGCCATTTTTCTATTTGATTTGCTTCTTGGCTGCCTTCAATTCTTTTTTAGTCCCCTCGAGTCATTGTAAGTTTTTACTGAATGCTGTCAGGTGTGTGTCCTTCCTATGTGAGAACTGTCAGGTAATACTGCCCTTTGTGAGACAATGTAAACGGGCTCTAAAAAAGATTCCGGAGCTTTTCATGAGAATTAAAGGAATTGACTGTAATACCACTGTGCAATTCTGAACAGAGAAATGCATAGAGAAATCTCTGCTTTTAACAAACAGTGTGCTGTTTATTGAGTTTTGTCTCTTAAATCAAGCACCTTAAAGTTGGCCAGAAAGATTTTTTATTCGGTGACAAGAAAACTTCATAGTTTTACTGCAGAATGTGACAGAAACAGTTTAGGTTGAGAAGGATAAGACTGTCCCTATACGGGAAGAACCCTCTCTACAGCCACACTATATTCTTTTATTTGTATAGAAAGTAATGTTATTTATGTCAACCAGTGATATCATTTTCACCTGCAGCCATTTGTCAGAAAAGTAAGCCACATCCAAAAACATGCACTCAGTGCCCTGTTAGTGTAGTACAGAAGGATACTGACAAATCTGACCCTGCAATACAAGCTTGCAGAGAGCCTCAACATATACAAACAGGAAATTCACAGGAGGAGCAAAATCTGTTCATTTTGGCCCAAACCTGAGTTCATCAGCATTCACCTTGGCACATAACACACAGTACATATGCAGATTGCATTATGCAGGTGGTTTTGGGCGATTATTAATAGCAACCGAGTCATGTCATTTCTAAACAAGTGGTGGATGGGAGCATTTTTATTGGAAGGTATATGGTAAATTTCATGTTACTTTAATTTGTCCTTCTAATATACAATAAGAAACATGCAGTGCTTGGTGGGGTTCCTTAAGGTACACTAGTGTAGGAGTGTGTGTACTCATGCTCTACACTGCACAAGGTTGGGTGCTAACACCACACTCAACAGGATAAGTGGTATAGGTAATGGACAGATTAATGGATGGTTGGGTGCATGGATGGACGGTTTCCATAGAAATATCTGAGGTGAGCATAACATGCATTCCATCCTGTTAAAAGTTTATGTAAAATGTGTAAGTGTATTTTGTCATAATTACACTAGAGAAACACTAAGGTACTATAACAGGCAATGTGAGAGGAATATTTTTGTAAAGATGGCAGGGAGATATACTGGGCCTGTCTCCCATTTTGTTAGTGGCAGTGTTTAATTAATGACTGTACTGCAACATTCTGACAGTTATCACAGGAATTCAACAAGAAAAGTAGAGCGTGATATAAATAGCCATGTGGTTAGGCTCCTGCTTTACCCGGATAGAGAACCTGAGCTCCGTGGCCAGCTCAGCTTCAAATATTGACTGTAATGGAAATTATAGATCTGTCTCTTTTACACATAATATATTGAATGCTCAACTGAAAATAGCATGCAATCCAATGTAACAGCCAGATCTTTTACAATAATGTAACAGAACATTCTTTAACTCCACATACATTAGAGTACTTTTTATAAATGCATAGTCAGAGTACTTTCTGAGATGTTTGCTTTAAGAGAGCTGATTTCTGCACTGAGATGCAGAAGAAAATGAACTGACCAGATAATTGACTTTCAGACTAATGAGGCACTGGGCTGCTGCTATTGAGAAGGCTTTTCCTGCTGAACTCTATACTTACACTGTGAAAGATAAGGAGGGTCAATGCTAACAACATACACTCTCAGTGCTGAGTAGTGTGGATTCACAGACAGGTGACCAATTTAAAAAAAAAGAAAACATATGGTGTCTTAGGAAAGTGACGGGATAGAGCAAGTACCTTCCACAATATGCATAACCGTTCCAGAGGGCAGTGCACAGGTCTTTAAAAAATGTCCTATGGATGGGGGTACTGATATCCTGTAACAGATCATGTCCGTCAGTAGACAGATGTTTCATCGTAAGCTAGAAAATGATCAGTCACAACATGAACCAAGGGGACATGTACCAAAAAGTCCCCACAGCCTCTGCTTTTCTTTTAATGTCTCACCTGGCTGTATCAATGTCAAAAAGACAGAAAGAGCCTTCTCAGAGAGAAAATGATAGGTGAAATAGTTTTTATTATTGAAATGCACAAAGAACTAAAAAAAGATACAAGTACAAGACGAAGGAAAATGAATGATGGGTGAAAGAGAGAGAGTGGGGATTGATTAAGACTGGGTGTGGGCTGAGAGACACAAAGAGAAGCAAAAACATGAGCGCAATAGATAGAGTAATGGAAAAAGGAGATGAGAATAGGTCATCTCAGAAGAGGTGTTCTGTTGATAAACAAAGGGCTAGTAATAAGACTGAATTACGCTAAGGAGCAGATGGCTAGATGACTCATTTATCACTGGTAAATGAGACTGAGAGACCTGCATGAGAGGGAGAGAGACAGAGCGAGGGAGTGAGAACCTATAGGACTATACACTACCCTTACACTGATGTAAGATTCATAACTACAGAATATTCTCATAAAGTAACACCTTGATACAATTTCTGATCAATTCACACACTAAGAGCACGACTCAACTGCTTGACTTCATCTATCAACATCCATCAGTAAGAATACTGACATCAAGAATAGTTTTAATTCTGCACCCCAGTCAAAATATACACATCATCAGCTGCGTGTAGAAACTCAAATAGCTTCAGGAACAAGGATAATTTGAAATCTCTGAATTTGAAATATGCAGTTTGATCTTATACACTTGAAATTCCTCAGCAGATAGTTGTGAATTCCTTCCTTCTTGTCCTTGCTTAGGCAACACTTTAGGATGTTCAAGGTCATGCCTAGAGCAGGCATATTTGAACCCTGCCAGGTCAACAATAATACATGTCTGGAGAGAGAAAGCCAAAGGATATTCCAATTCTACCCACCTAAACACAGACACACACAGACACAGACACACACAGACACACAGACACACACACAATACTTTGCTGTTAATAATGACTGGAGATGGGATCGAGGCAGGGTGGCGTGTGACGGAGCCCTCTTCTTTCTTTCTGGGATACCAGTTTCTGGTAATAGGCTTTCACATGAAGGTGTGGAGGTATCAGCAGGTGATGAGAGAGGAAAGGATAGGAATGAACAGAGGGAGGAACAGCAACTGATCAATTGTCATCTCGATGTGTTTCAGATCACTGTTCTTTTCCCCAGAGGAAACAAAGCCTAACTAGGACAGAATCATCTTTCAAAGTTCTTTCGTTCATTTTCATTCTCGTGCGTTGCCATTGTCCTAACATGACTTCATAGAATACAAATATGTACATAATTGCTATTTGAAGTGATTAATAGATTTTTACTAGAATATAGGCTTATGAAGATTAAATATCAGTTTTATTTCTTGGGAATGTCATTGCATTGTCAACACAAATTCAAAGAAGATTTCCTGGGTGAATGTAAAATAACCGAAGTCATACTGTAAATACTCACTATGAGAACAATAGGTATAGTGTTAGCTCAGTGCATAGTGCTCTTTAATAAACAGAAGTTTGGAGGCCCCTTCAGCAAAGCCTTAACCCTTTCTGCTGTATTATGGCTAAACTGCACTTTGACCCCAACTTCCTTCGCTGATGTAAGAAGAAAAATGTTTGTGTGATTTTCTTGATAAAATACAGTAAGAAATGCTCGAATCATATGAATGTATTTATTCACTGCGTCTGCAGCACTTCCCAGATGTGTGTTCCTGCCTGTGTTGCTACGCGCTATGTTGCTAAGTGACCAGATACTCACACAAATATGTCGGCTGAAGAGTATGAATGGTAGAAAGCTTCTGATATGGGACCCTTTAAACATGGTGTCATTGTGCCATATCACCGATGAGTGCTTTCAATTGAGCATTTCCGCAGTCTACAGCAAATCACCTCGTTGCTATTACCAAGTGGCATAATCAGCTACTGTAGCCAAAACAAAATCACCTTTGATTGCGCTCTGCTGATACAATTTCCTTTTTTCAAAACTAATTTAAAATTGTCCTGCCTCCAGCACTCCGAAACTCTGACACAGAGAATAGATCAAATTATGATGGGAATGCATTAACAATCAAGAAGAAAGTAGGTTTTTTTTTCCTTTTTAATAATAATAATAATAATAATAATAATAGAGTTAGTAAATTCATCTGATTATAATTTATATTATATTATATTGCATTATTTATAAAATATTGCATTTTCTTGAGCTTAAAGCTGCTTTTATTAACAGGAAATCTCTCTGAAGTGACTGGAATGCTGTGAGGAATTTCTACATTTAAAAGTGAACTTCTCATTTAAATTGGATTAAAGAGTAAAAAATGCAAAAGGCAGCAGAAACCACTTCTAATCAGTGCTGTCAATGAACAGCAACCTACATGATGTGACAAGTGATTTACTGAAATTCATTATGGCTAGCTGCTTCTATACCTGCAAAATATTCCTAAGCATAACACATTTCTTACATTAAAGCAAATGCCATCCTTACGTCATAGTATGCAGTGTGTTTCTTTCATTTTTCAATATCCTGTATACAGTACAGTGTAGACAAATGATCTATTTTCAGCACTCTCGCTCTCTTTCTTTGCCTCACAGGATTAAATACTGAGATTGTTCCAGGTCTTATTTATTTGCCAATGTTTGCCCAACACTCCCCCGAGCGCACTAGAGTGGGAGCAGTCCAGCCATCACCCAGAGATCCAAGACTGAATTATTAACACACACTCGTATGCAAACACACATAAATCAATAAGACGTTTCATTAAAGCAAATGGAGGCAGTCCACCGAGGATGTGTCCGGTGTAATGTGTGAATAGGTTGCAGTAGAGCTTTCTAGCTTGTTAAAACTAGAGCACTAGTCTAAATGTGGTGAAAAGACTGACCCCTCACCCCCCATTGTCACGACAACAGAGTGGTGGGTCACTGAAGCAACACTGCACAACTTCTCATCATATCGTGTGACAATGCTGAATGAACACTCTTATATCGGCTCCATCATCTCTGCCTCACTTTCTGTTCCTTTACCACTCCTAGCTAGCTCTCTGTCCAGCTGAATTAGGTTTCTCTGTTCGGAGTGAAAACAAAGTCATATTTTTCATTTTTGAAACATGTCATCTTTGTCCACTTGACAAAAAGCGAACCATTTTCAGAGCAGGTGAACATGGAACTCATTACATGAACATTACATGTTAAACAAAAAACACTGCAATTGCTATTTTATCAATAATAATGACATTAATAATAATAATAATATTCATTTAATTAGCCAACATCTTTATTCATTTTCTATCAACAAGATCTAAATGAAATAGAAAATGTGATCAGAAAAAAAAAGATCCAAATACCTGTTACTGAAGTTCACATAATTCATCATGTAAAATCCAGAATTGCTATCTCACTCCATGTTTCTATCCATCGTGCAGAAAACGACAGTAGGACACTAAAAACCTAAAATATAAAAAAAAGAAAGAAAGCCTCCTACACACAGCGTTTGTGACAGTGAGAGCGCATTGAGGTGTGTTCCACTCTGATGTGAGACCAGCATGTGAACGTACTCAGGTCCCTCTGCTATTGTTACAGCAGAGAGCTCTTCACTGAGCATGCTCCAAGACAGCACGTTGGCATGGGAACAACAGAAACACAAGGCTGTCCAAAAGGACCTCTGAGCCACATCTACCCTCTCTATCTCCCCCACCTTCTATCCCAAGAGGGCATTCCTTGTTTTGTCTCTGTATTTTTTTTTCTTCCTTGGCACAAACCTTCGAAACAGTGAACATGAGAACTTCTCTACCACATGCTGCATATACAGATTGATAATCAGCTATGCTTGAAAGACCCCACTAGTTTTATGCTGGTTGAAGGTTGTTAATCTGCAAGTCTATACTAGTGACCGGTTGTCCTTGTAATTTTTTCTTTCATATGAGCTACTGGTTTTTTTTTTGTCTTTTTAATATTTAATGCCTTTTCATTTCACCTCATTTAATCTAACAGATTAATGATGATGATCATGTGTTCTGAAATGAATGAATAAATTATGTTAATTTGAAACATCCCATTGACTCACATATTGCATAATGAAGCAGACAAGGAGGTCTGAAAGGAAAATCTCAATGCAACAAAAAAGAGACATTCTTTTCTTTTTTTAAATTTTTTTTATGGAATGTGCCGAAAGCAAATACGTTCACTACAGGACCTTACTGCAGGATGCTGCATCATTCTTCTGGATTCCTATGGGACAGCTTTCAAAGTGTATCAGCTGTGCAGTGTAGCTGCAGTATGCTAAGCCATATGGGGGTGGCTAATCCTTTCTGTTACTAGCAATCAAAAACCAAACAGATTGAGCGTGTGAACTAGACATCAAACTGAGCCTGTCAGTGTGCCATAATGTCAGGTTTAGTGTGTACGAACCGGCTGAAAGCTGGCTGAGGGATTTTCTCTTGATTTGTGTAAGTGGCCAGTGATCCACTATTGCTACAAATAAGCAGGGCATTCAGCAGCTCCATTCCACTTCCCCAGGGAGACTATATTTTTACGATATGTTATTTCAGGGCTGCTGACTGGTCTCAGGTAAGCAATTGTGTACAACAGCCCAATGTTTTGGTTTTCACTAAAAGCAAGTGTAATAAGATTTATTAATAGCAAGAATGGGGAAATAATCTAATAGCAAAGCAGTGACGGGGTCAGAGAGTTTCTTTTGCTTGTGTTATGGGGTGGCGTGACCTTGCTTAAAAGTTAATGTGCCAGTCCCCACCTTTGAACACCCCAATACATGTACATGCATGCCCATACATACTGTACGTGCACATATGTAGTACACGCTTCATGGCAGTTACAATGCTATTGTGTGTTAAACACAAGGTGAGATATTTAACTCATAGGATGAAGCTGCAAGTTTCACCAGCTAGGCTGCATACACACACCCCTGAGTATAAAACTTAACACTTATCAAAAAGTGTGTACACCTCTCTAATTTTAGCAAACATTTTATGATATCTTTTCAAATGATCCCTCAAAATTGAGCTCAGGCGCATCCTGTTTCCCCTGATCATCCTTGAGATGTTTCTGCAGCTTAATTGGAGTCCACC
>JAOVVB010000049.1:14957365-14994752 GCA_028570985.1 Heterobranchus longifilis
AGTACCTCTCATCCCTCCCCCCTGAGAGAGCTCGGCCAATCAGCTCTCTCTGTGCCTCCGGCTGCGAGAGGAAAACAACATCACCCGGGGTTCGAACCAGCGCTCCCCGGATGATAGGGCGAGCGCTTTACCACTGCGCCACTCGGAGGGTCTTATTACATTTTTTTTAATGAATTTTATTTTCCTTATGTGTTTTCAAACAATCAAATAAACTAATATTAGCAAACATAAGCTAACATAATATGAAAGACATTGATAGGTTGGGGACACATAACAACTGCAATGGCATTAATCTCTCATCTCGTCTTATTGTTTATACCGAGTTATCCTGGGTCACTTTATACAGGGTCGCGGGGGGCCTGAATCTTAACCCAGGATACACCCTGGACAGAGTGCCGATCCATTGCAGGGCACACACACTTAACATATACACACTACGGGAAATTTGAGAACGCCAATTAGCCTAATCTGGAAATCTGGATGTCTTTGGACTGTGGGAGGAAACCTGATCACCAAGCACAGGGAGAACATGCAAACTCCATGCACACAGACCTGAGGAGCGAATCGAACCCAGACCCGGGAGGTGCAAGGCGACAGTGCTAACCACCAAGTCATTGTTAAAATTGCTATCATAAATTGATATCATAAATGTTAATGTTAAAAATTTTATCTTGTTATACAAATATATTTGTCTTTCTAGCTAACCTGTGTGACATTAAAGAAGCAACCTCTGATAAGAAAACATTCCCATCATGAAATGTTTGTCCATACACATTTGAGATAATATATGTATGCCAACATCCATAGCATGATGCATCAGTAAATTGTAGATTACATAAGAAACACAGAAGGTAAATAAAAAACATGTAACAAGTATGTGAACACCTGATTACAACCTCATTTGTGGCCCAAACCTTTGTCTGTCTAAAATGCCATGGTGTGCAGTAGCATTACAATTTACCTTAACTAGAATTAAGGGGACTCAACCAGTTTCAATGCCCCTATGCACAAAGTAAGACATAGTTTGGAAGCACTCAAGTGGACTTCACAGAGCCCTGACCTCAACGGCAGTGAACACCCCTGGGATCAACTACATTCAAGATCAACACCCGTGTCCAATACACTTGTGACTGACCAGCTATCACTCTTACAGAAGAATGAGCGCAAATCCCCAAGCAACGTTCTAAAAGCTAGTGGAAAGGCTTCCCACAAGAGCAGAGGATATTACAGCAGCAAACGGACTAACTCAATATTAATGCTATGACTTTGAAATAGAATATGGCATACAAGTGTCATTGGTACAGAAGGTTCCTACAAACGTTATGCGTCTGAGGCCGGAACCCTCTCATCAGACACTTCATGACCTGTAGGCACACTGTCTGGGACTAAAACTACTCTTATTTTACTTATTGTTTCTTATATAAACAACCTCTTTGGATTCACTTTACTCGACTGACTCAAAAGCTGCTTACCATTGCTGTTCAGTAATCAGATAATCAAACACTGACCACAGAGTGCTCTGCTTGTTCTTATATTTCCTACTCTGCTGCTGATATCAAGTAATAACCAGTGCATAAAGCTGACATTTCATATGACAAAGGTCCATTATGAACAGTCCACAAACTAAAATTACAACATATTTATAACAAATGCAAACTGACACATTGACATTCACTGGCAGAAGAGTTTATCCCAAAGCTATTTACAAAGAGTTAAGCTTGGACACTTTGTGCAACGGTCTGTACAGTTTACAGTATATGGGGACTAGTGTAAGTACCCATCGTTGATGGGAATAGAGTTCTCAGAAATAGTTCAAAGGTTAAAACTAGAAATAAGCTGATCAGCTTTAATGTAATCAGTGATATTACATTGAACCCCTGTACATGTCTGCCTGTCTTCCTGTACAGCACAACTCTCTGCATAACTTATTAATACAAAGAAAGGAATTTTTTGAAGGTTGGGTATCTTGTGCCTTTTTTCAGCTAAGTTGTACTTCTTTCATCGTCAGCCAAATGCACTCTCTGTAATTAAAAAGTGAATCACAGATGAAAAATATATATATATTTTTTTATTTAAAAAGGTGATTAAAAAATGTAATTGTAAATTGCGCAAGTAGCTCATTATTAGTAGCTTATTTTAAAGTAGATTATCAACACGTAACTGCTCATAACATCGGTTTTACTCAACATTTAGATTTCACTTATGGTGAAGGTTAAACTTCAGACAGATATCCAAGTACTGCAAAAGCTTCTTTAATTTCTGTCCAGCCAGTTTTGCTTTATAAATATACTATGTTGTAATAGATATTTTATAGTGATTATGTAGGGGGCAATCCATGTTGGCACATAACACAGCTAAGGGCCCCTTAGTTCGGGTATTTTACATGCCTTCACCTCGGAGTGCTGCAGATATGTTTGCTCTAACAACCCATGTTTTTTTCTCTTAGTGCTTAATCATACTGTTTTTTTATTAGCACCTACAAACATCTTTGATTGTACTCATCTTCTAAGCACTGGAGCAGAACCTTAATCGCTGAGCATTTGCTGCTGCTGATGTTATATAATCAAGGTGTATCAAAAAATCTGTAACCTCTACCAAGGCTGAAACTATGACCTGGGAAATATGCGATCAATGTTCTAACAAAAATGATTAAGTATTTTTTCTGCTCTGCATAATGACCACTAGTAATCCTCTAAACTGTAAAGTTAAAAGTTAAACCTGAAAATTTAATTCTATCCTTCCTAAATGCTCGTCCCTTGAGCTGCTCCCTCTGCTGTTGTTACACTTCAGCATGTGCCTACCTGAAACCCTAATTAAACTCACACTCATATGAGTGCTGCTCAGACACATGCGCCAACCTACTTATGCATACCAATTCGAAATTCATTCCTCTCTCTCTCTCTCTTTTGTACCTCCCTCTCTCTCTATTTCTCTCTTACTTTTAGAATATATCAGCTAAGATGGACCGATTTAGTGTGCTTGTTACATATTTTTTTATGAAAATACACGACTAATATTTTAACATTAGACAAATTATGAATATGCATGATACCACAGTACTGTTCAATTAATTTTTATAAAGGTCCAGCTCAAGACAAGTGACGTGTGTATCAATGTACGCATTTTAATGTTATTTGTATAGTAACAACTTAAATTTGATGGATGCCCTGAATGAACTTTTTTTTTTTTTTTTTTACTGTGCATGATTGTTTAAGGGTTCTGTAGAGAAGTCTCCATTGTCCGTGCTTTGTACCAGTCAGAGCTAAAGCTGTAACTTTGCGTTTTCCAAAGGTTTTATAACAGTGCATTGCATGTTATCTGTTAAATTACAAGCTTTTTTATATCTGATTAACTCCATGAAAGAGAAAAAATAGAGACTGTGAGGAAATTACTGTTTATAGCTGTTATAAACCCTAAGGGAGATGGTGTTATTGGGGGAAAAACAATCAACACTACCTCAACATGTTTCAACTGTGAGAACAAATGTATGCCACATATACCATTCTACAAAGAACTGAATATTTTAGTTTTATAACCCCAGTAGAATATACTGTATACTACTGATGATATGATCTTGTGTTAATATTTATAATATACTCATACTACACCCTATTGAATTTATAAGCTTTTAATTATATATTTATTCTGTTGTATTATACTGTATATTATTGTACTACTAAATTTTATGTATATCATGGTATATTACTGTTATTTTAATATATATTTATAAATATAGAAAACAGACTAACTGCCAGTGTGTATTTGTTATCTCAGTGGTGGTTAATTATTACATAAAGATGCACCGTTTCAATTATTTTCTTTTCAAAGTAAAGAGTATTGAACACAGAACACAGCCTAGCTATTCAAAGAGTAAGTAATAGAAAACTTTATTGCACTACAAATAGCTCATAAACACCTGAATATAAAAACACCTCACTTAAATGGCTTTCAGAAATGTCAATTTTTTTTTGCTTTTTAAAATGTAGCGCCACCATTTACTTGACTTCATCAATATAGCAGATGTGTTGATATAATATTGAGCATCATACTACACCCTATTGATTTCAAACACACCTGATCTGGCTATGTCAAGCCTAGAGGGCTAAAATGCTGGCAATCCTGGAACACTTTTTGCTCATATTGTACAGGTTAAGCGAAACGTGGTCAAACCAACTGAACTGACACCAAATACATCAGTTCATTTAGAGTGTTCACGTATGCACAAAAACGCTGAGTAATCACTTTCTGTTCATTTTGAGGGCTGAAAGGGACACAGTGTGAAAACACTCTAAAATACATAGTATAAGCCATGTGTTTGTTGCAGGACTGTGATGTTTCTAAAAGTATATCACATGCTGTGCTCTGTTAAAAAAGGACAGGACACAGCGGCAACCAAAGTTGCATCAAATGCTAGCTACTCCAACAAGACATAAAATGCAGTGGAAGAGCACATGCTGCAGATCCTCTTTCAACAGAAACAGGCTATCAGAATATTTGGCTCCTAACACTAGGTTCCTGACAGCCTCTGAGTTAATTAGTAGAACCTAATGGAGAATGCAGTGGCAATTCTGGGGCCCAATGAAGAGCTGACACCACAAGTGAGCCATTAGATTTGGTTATGCTTCCTGCTGTCGCTGTGCCACAGAGAAAGAAATCAAAACAAAGAAACATACTTTACTTACAGCTGTATACTCCCTCTCTCACCTCAAGCCAAGCTAACTAAGCCGTCCATCCAGGAACCTCTGGAGGCCAACTAGGGACCGTGGAGGCCAATGGTGACCATTGTATTTATTCCCATTTTTATGACCGTGGTAGGACCTCCGGTCAACATTCACATGCATATTCACACACTCCTGGAACGCCAGTTAGCTTTACCTGCATGTCTTGGGACTGTGTGAGGAAACCTGAGCACCCAGAGGAAACCCACCAAGCACAGCGAGAACAGGCATCTCCAGGGGTCCAGGTTCATTTCCTACCTCAGGGTCTGTGTGCATGATGTGTGCAGGACGACAATGCTAACCACTAAGATACCGTGCTGCCTAGCTAACTAATGCAGCTAGCTGTTATGAGTTATTTCAAATGAACTAGCTTACATTAAAATTTAAAAATGTTATTCAACATACAGGTAAAATGTTGAATCATTTAATGTGTCATGTTTATTGTTTATATGAACTTTGCTTTATTTATTCTATTAACTAGACTTAGTCTATATTTTTATAATGATCACTGTTGTTTACTAAAATATTCTGGTTAAATATTGCTAATAAGTGGACATAAACCTTTGCCTGAACAGTATCTGTATAGTCAAGTAAAAAAACAACAACAAAACATGTACTCATACTCAGTCTGGAAAAATACTACTGAGGAATCACTCAACACCTTCCAATTAAAGCAAAATGGTTCAACAAACAAACACACACACACACACACACAGATATCTCTTATAGCATCAGTGGGCCATATATAACTTTTCACCACCCACATACCTCTCGGCAGGCAAACACACAGACTTGCTGCACACAAAAAGGTAGGGTGATTTTTTTTTTCTTTGACATGGCAAGTGAATCAGGAGAAAGGAGTCAGGTAACAAAAAAAAAAAAAAACATTATGAAAGTATGTGATTATGTTATGTCACATTATTGTACTCCTAGGTATTCATTATGTAAGGAATAAAACACACCAGGGCATGCTGTTATAGGAAAAGAATCCCCTGGCGTGAGGTTATGTGGACAGATGTAAAACAGAGTTACTCGTACCACCTCAAAGTTAATTCGAATCCTTTAACAACAAGACCTGAAGTCTGGTATCAATTTTACTTAGTTAGTTTGCTAGCTAGTTAGTTAGATAGTTAATTAGTTCTTGTTGTTGCAGCTTCAGTACAATCATTTTCTCATCAGCGCTCTCTCCTCTAACCAAGAAACTGCAAAATGAAAAGTCCTGGGGTCCCCTACACTGACCCTAGAGACACTTTCCATACATGCATAAAACACATCTCCACCATATCAACAATTATACATTTTAATGAAAATTACAAAATTTTAATGCTTTTTATATGTGCTGCTTTTGATTATGTGAAGCATCTGCAATACAGTTCTCAGTGAATGAGCTGTTACTAGACACTGATCAGCCACAGCTAACACTAACACCAACGGCAGGTGATTCGATTCATACTGATTGTCAATCGTATGCCACTAAACTGATGACAGAATTATTGCCATCCAGGGCTCATCTATGCGTGTGGAGAGCAAAGGCCCGCCTGCTCTGGTCCAATCCCACAGAAAAGCTAATGTAGCATGTTAATATTGGCCATGATAGAAAGGCATCAGAACACCAAGTGGATTCCAACCTGCTGGGACAGTTTATGGTGGTTGATCTGACCTCCAAATTCCCCAGATTTTAATCCATCCATGGAATGCTCCAGACCAACAAGTCTTATCTCCATGGAGGCCCCATCCCACATTCCACAGCACTCTAAGGATCCTCCACTAACGTCCTGGAGCCAGACACCACAGTACACTCCCAGAAGTTTTGTAGAGTCATGTCCAGAGGGGCCAGACAAGAGGAACCTACAAAATATTGAGCTTAATGTTTTTCTTTTGAATCAATTGGCTGATTGGTGAAAAAAAAAAACAATAACTTAATATAATATGGGCAGTCAAATAAATCTGTGTATAAATTTAGTCTCTATATTTAATTTATATTATATATTTATATTATATATCAATCAACACAATCTAACCATTAAGATTAAATAATTCAGTAATGTGTAAAATATATATTTTTAACAGCTTTATTTAGGTTACAACAATATGATCAATGAAAGTGTATTGTGTTATGATGTCCATGGGTATGAGTGGGAACATGGGGTCAAGGACAATACAAAACGTTCCTATTTATGTGTAGTTTACTGTGCAAGCCCTGGAGCCCAAATTCTAACCAATGCCAATTTAAAGAAACTAAAATGTGTAAATTTTTTCTCCACTTTGAAAGTCATCACTCTTGATACTGAGCTGCACAAAAACTGATCAAGAGGTTCACAGAGCGCACTCGCTATCTCAGAAACAACTATCACACCAAGTCACAGGATGTGGCACAAAATGCAAGTCTGTGAATTAGCTAAGTTTATGCAGCGTGACTGCGAAGAAAAAAATGTCGGTGTGGTTTTATGTTAATATCTCCGACAGTGCTGAAAGTACATTGCATTCATTGCAAACTTTTAAATCACTGTGCTTGTCCTATAACTGCCCTGCGTTTCTGCTGATGCTGTTATAGCTTTTCAACCACAATATATTTGCTGTTAAAGCAATGCATATTGACAAAAAATGCACCAAAAGTGAAGAGTCAGAAATACTCTGCAAAATATATTAACAAGTTTCCAAAATAACTAAAACACATAATCCCAGCTGTCATGCTGTATTGCTATCAAAAAGCATGTGGTTTACTCCTGCTAACTGAGGGAAGAGATATACTATATGATGCATCAGCATCATTAATGCCGAGGCAGAAAATCATCAGTACCACTGCAACAGAGGTCCGTTACAGTGTGGGCAACATGACATCAACCAAATGAGAAATGATTACAGCCTCATTAGAATGACTCACAAATTTTGCATTACATGTTTTCACAGCTGACAGTGTTTCATCAACTGAATGATCACAGTTTACTGATTTGGTTTCCGCCCCTGCACTACTTAAGCATCGAGATATGCCTCCATACGCTGCACATAAGCTCCCAGCAGAAGCACACGAATGTGTCTACATTAAATATTTCTGCACAAAAAAAATCTTCATTCCTATAGCTGATACTTTCAAGTATATGATGTACCTATACATAATTCATTAGTGGGGAGGGGGGAAACCACTGCATTGTGCCATAGCAGACTTGCTGCCACATGAGTAAAGTACTTCATGCACACTCCTGCTTGAATTTAGTGTTATTTGGTACAGCTGTGTTCCCAAACCTGACCCTGATGTCCACAGGCAATAAATGTCAAATTTACTGATGAAGTTAGCGTAGAAAAATGACTGAACCCATGCCATCCCTGATCAAGTATGGATAACAACTTAATGTATAGATAAAGAAGTAGCTGCTTTTCTTTCTTTTCTTTTTTTTTTGCTATATTAACAATTAAAAATTTTGATAATTGTTTATGTAAATGCTGACTCTCACCCTGTACTATAGTATTCACACACAGGGTTTGGAAATAATCCGAAGTTCACTGGCTGTGCAAAACACTCATGAATGCACAGCGGGGTGGGGGAGAAGGTTGCCGTGGAAACAGTGTCAAGATTTTTCGATTTCTTAATTAACAAATTAACAAAGGAAAAGACACGTTACAAAAATAGTGAATAAAGGGAAACAAAGCTAAACTAAGTTCCATACTGTATCAATTCTGTGGAAATTTTTGCACACAGCTAGGCTAGAATGTACCTGCTGTATAATTATAAACTAAGCAAGGCCACCTAAACATGGGAACAGCTCACCCATCAAAAATATTTATTTTTTATATGGATCATCATATAAATAAAATACGGTTTTACAATCCACCTCCTTGTGTCATTTTGACGGGTGTTTCAACTGAAGCTTCAGCTGATTTCTTATAAAACATGATGATGCTTAAAACTAACTGTAAACTCATACACTTTATCCAACCAAATAAAATAAAATGTATAATTTTATAAGACAAAACTGCTGAGTCAGCACATGGACAGTTACTGCTATGGTTCTCATGTCAGCGTTAATTCAATGTACCAAAGTGAATCTGTTTCAAATGCTAAACACTCACTCACTCACTCACTCACACACACAACTAGACTTTTTCATCAGCAAAGGCAAAATCTATCTGCAAGAGCAAACTAATTATTACATGGAGGCCATCCAAAGTGTCAGGCTCTCAAAGATGTATGAGCACCTCACACACAAACAATAATGTTTATTCTTCCCTTAAGGTTTGTGACACACGGTCATTGCACGAAACTGTAAAGAACACTACTTTCACACTCATCTGTCATAAGCCATGAAGCTCTTTCTTGTATGCACTAATGAGAAGAAGAATAAGGCATCCTGTTCTACATACAACCGTGTTTGCTTATTTTCATGACATCATTACTTTCACACTAGTTTTCACAAATAAGAAAATTAACTACAGTCAAAATATTACAAAAAAACATTAAATAAAGGTTTATAAATGTTGGAGTGCTAACCAGATATACTATCAGTATTGGTCCAAGCCTTTACAGTAAATAAAAATTACTGTTTTATCAAATGTTCTAAACAGCATGTTCACATAAGCATTATATCCCTTAATAGACATAAAGTAGCACAATCCATTAAGTCCAGTAAAAAAAAAAACCACAACGCATTTTATACCTTTACCGTCATACTGTAGATAATTTAAAAATCCATAATGTGCATGCATAAGCTAATCAGAAGCTCTGCCCTGACTTTTTATCCCAAACCAGCCCCTCTACTACAGAATTTATGCTATGCTGATACCCATCAAAATTCTATTACAAATATGTTATATATAAAATATATGTTATATACAATACTCTCTCTCTCTCTCTCTCTATATATATATATATATATATATAGACACACACACACAATATTATTACCACATACAGGTAGCTAGCAAACTGCTATTGTTAAAAGTTCTTCTGTTTAATTTATAATTGTAATATTTTAGCCTTAGGGATGTAACCAATGGCAACTAAATTATTCAGATTGAACCAACAAAGTCTTCGAAAGAAATACATATACAAAAACAAATAGGAGGAAAAGCTTACCAGAAAGAGTCACATATAATTTGGTTAAGACTACTGATACACATCAGTAGATGCAACATAAAGCAAGAATTTTTATTGTCTCTGCTTCAAATAGGACATTTTTACCCATATAATCTTAATATTCATCCATTAGCTTTTACTCCATATCCTGTGTAGGGTTGTGGAGACCCTAGAGCCTATCTCGGAAACTTAGGGTACACCCTTAATGGGTACACCCTTATGATCCAAGACAAGAATTGGTCACAAGCCTGATATGTGTGCCTGTACTTAAAAACACATTCATTTCAATTATTTTAAGAGTATGTTTCAATTAAGAAAAGCCATCATCATATACCCTAGTATGTCTATTGAGCAAAAAAGTAAAGTGCTAAATATCCTGACAGCCCTTAATATGAGGCATGAAAACACAGAGTACTATTCAGTCCAATCATTCCTGTAGTGATGAGGTTTGAGAAGACAGAGGACGTGCTCACATCCACTACATCAACTACTGACACAACTGACTTTTCAGTTTAATGGAAGTGTCAAGTCTAAAAAATTGTGGTACACACAGGGTAATAAAATGAACAAAAAAAATCTAACATTTGATAGATTTTAGAACAGCTAAATAGTAATCTTATAGTATCAGTAGTATGTTATACCCACATAACCCAGGATAATTTTCAGTCATTGTAAAGTTGCCATCATTTCATTCTTTAAGAAAATGAGATGCTACATCAGAGAACAGAACCTGCTTACCTGTGGTTTCCACAATTCCTTCCAGAATCACCACAATTTCAAACTGCTCTGTCTGCATGGAGCGCTGAGAGAGCTCATAGAAGGGGCTTTTACTGTCAATCACATGACAGATAGTGAGGGGAGACACCAAGAAGAGCTGATCTGCCCCAGTGCTGAAACCCACATCTAGCTCCAACTGATCTAGTGGGAGGAACTCACCTTCAGGGGTCTGCCGAGACTGAGAGAGAGAGAGAGATAGAGAGAGAGGGAGGGATGTGAGGAGACAAAAAAAACTACTTTAAATTATGGTGGATTTATCAGCTGTTGTCACAGATCATGTACATTTCATGTAAAAATCAAAGCTATCAATCAGAGCATATCAATAAAAAATAAATAAATAAAATAGTCCTGAGTGCCAAGGTAGTAGGGTGCGTAGAATTACTAGGGCATGACCATTGTTATTTCACAGCTCCAGGGCCCCTGTTAGGTGTTTTTCTACATGTTCTCCCAGTATTCACATGAGTATCATCTGTATTTTCCAGTTTTCTCACACCCAACAGAACACATACTGGTAGTGGGTTGACAACAATAAATTGCCCCAGGTGTGAATGTGTGAATGTATGTTTAGTGTTCTGCAATGGACTAACTTTTGCCTGTAGTTTCTATGATATGCTCCTGACACACTTCAACCCTGATCAAGATAACGCTGTTACTAAAGATGAAGAAAGGAAGGACGAATCTGTGCAGTAAAGAAGTAAACAATAAATATTTTTTCTAGATTTTAGGATTAAGATTTGATTAGATTTTTCAAATTTCTTATAGCACAGTGATTCTTCCCCACCTATTTCACTTAAAAAGCTGGCATTAGCGTACTGGGTCAGCCAGAATACAGTGCCCCTAGAGCAGATAGGGGGTAAGGGCTTTGATAGCTTGTGCTGTGGCTTGAACCATCAACCTTGCGATCAATAACCCAAGAGCCCCATTTTTTTAATTGAGTGTATAGGCCAAATATATCAGAGCTATTACTAAATATGTCTTTAATAGCTTTAAACTAATTGGCCTGTGTGATTACATTAAGAGAAAAAGGGAGTCATTCGAAAATTAGGAGGTGCCATCCCATCACAGGCCACAGGCATTATCAGCATTTTAGAAGCAGCAATCTGCCTACACAACACTTGGAAACACTGAGCCACCATGCCCCCAAAGGACATCAGATTAAAACATACCTAAAGGGAGCGTTTGGGGAATATAGAGCTATTCATGTTTCAAGAACATTTCCTATATGGATGAATGGAGGCGCTTTCAAGACTATGCCAAGAAGCTCTAAACAGAAGGAAAGTTTTATTTTTGGTGTTTAAGAGATTTAGAGTAGTGTAGTAGTTCGGTACTTTCATGGCTTGCACTTACTTTCAGCAGTTTGCAGCGGATCTGCGCTGAGACCATGTGGCTGTTGCGCAGGTTTCCGACCCTGAACATGAGCGTGAGTTTTCCGTCCCGCATGGAGATGACTGCGTGCTCGCTGAACATCAGCGTCTCGGCCCTTTTCTTCGGCTGGGACATCTTAATGAACATGCAGCCTATTAAAAACGCGTCGACGATGGAGCCGAGGATGGACTGGAAGAGGAACAGAATGATGCCCTCGGGACACTTGTCCGTTATGTACCTGTAGCCATAGCCGATCGTGGCCTCGGTCTCTATGAAGAAGAGGAAGGCTGAGGGGAAGTTGTAGACGTTGGCCACGCACGGTGTGTACTTGTCGTCGTGCGCCCGGTTCAGGTCTCCGCGCGCGTACGCGATCAGCCACCACATAGAGGCCATGAAGAGCCACGCCACCGTGTACGTCAGGATGAATATGAACAGATTCCAGCGCCATTTCAGGTCCACTAGAGTTGTGAACAAGTCGGAGAGGTAGCGGCTGGTTTCTCCGCCCAGGTTACCGTGCTGGACGTTACAGCGGCCGTTCTTATCCACGAAGCGCTGCCGTTTCCGCTTCCTCTCCGGAGCGGCCTGGCCGAAGCCCGAGCCGCTGGATGAAGTGGTTACTATCTGGTAATCGTCGCCAAATTTTTTCCGAAGTGCGGACATGCTAGCCTGTGGAAAAGAGGTTTAATTCAGGGTTTTACTTCTACACGGCAGGGTGACTTAATTAACCTACTAAACTTAAGAACGAAAGAAGAGTGTTAAGAGTTCATTCTGTCACAAGGTCGAGTATGAAATGAAATGAAAAGGGAGAATTTATATGCGATTACTTTAAACATAGCGTTTTCCCCCCCCTTCTTCTATTTAAATGTTCTGTAAAGAGAGGGATTGTTAGATGTTGCTGAGGAAATAAAGATAAAGCCTTACGTATATTGTACCATACGGATCCTCTCCGTCCGCAGGTGTCGTTAGTGTCTGTCAGTCAGTCCTGCGCTTACAGGTAACTAAACACACGCTCAAAACTGCCTGATCACTGCGCATGTCTTTTTATTTTACAAATATAACCGATTAAAAAAAGAAATAAGACAACAACGCATGAGCATCTGTCCCCAGGCGCAGGACGCAGTTTCGCCCTTTCGCTCATTTGATCACACACGAGCTTTAATCCAGTCCTGGCTGCTCAAAGTTGTAGATCAGAGTTGCAGTCCCTCAACAGATGCGCCATCGGCAGGCTTTCCACTCCGGGGGAATTGTGCAGGAACCCTGTGGATTTAATGCGTCGCCACTTGGGGACTCGGCTCTGGGCTTTGTCTTGACTGTCTCTTCATGCGCATTTTGGTCACTGCGAGTGCGGCGCAGGGCACGTGGATCTTCTCTGCGCGCCGCCTGCGCCCTCAATAATAATAAGTTTGCGAAGCTCCCATTCTTGCTTTGCTCCCAAGTCACAGCGTTTAGTTTCGCGGTCTTAGCGCCGCCTGTTTCTCTCCCCGCGCTCTTGTCTCTGCAGTTTGTGCGTTTCCCTGTGCGCATGCTGCTGCAGGGTTGCCAGATTGATTGTACCATGTGCATTAACGCGGAACAACCGCCCCCCCCCCCCCACAAAAATTTTTTTTACCCACGAATGGTCTTTTGAACATGTAGATGGCTTACACAGGTAAGTCAATTTCTACAGTCCTAGAACATAATTTTATTTAGATATCATGACAACCCTGTAAGGGACTTTTCCATCATACATGGTCTATTTATAGCTTTGCTGGAAACGTCAAATGTAATTTTCTCATCAAAAGAGAAGAATGGCCGGCCACCTGCCTTACCTGCCTAATTTGATTTGTGTTGACAGTCTGATTTACCAAAGGCCTTGGGAGAAGAGGTGCACTTTGAAGAATCTCTTTCTGTAAATAGATAAGCCCTCTGGCTCTTATCTCAGCCAAACAGATAGGCAATAAAATATACTGATGGACATTATAAGGGCATTATTAATGTGTGTGACTGAATTTCTAATGCAGAAACACAGCTATATTTTTATATATTGCAGGCACTAACAGTGTGTTTGCACTTTCAATTAATCAAATAATGTTTGATGGATGTATATATGTCCTCTGTGTGCTCCTCTGTCTTGTAAAAGACATGCTTATCATTAAAAAATGGAAAACAGCTTATATAAACACGATAATGGAAACCAGTAGTGTAGACCTATCTTGAAATCCACAAAAAAAAAGCTACAAAAGAAATGGAGCATGGAGATGACACACAGGGGCCTCTTCAAGCAGACTTTTAACAGCTAATCAGTGAGATGTCTTTGTGTCTAAGGACTCAGAAAGACAGAGTGATTTCTGCCCTCTTTGTATCTCCCCTGGTTACTATGTCTTAGAGGAAGACTGCTTTTATCTCCATCATTATAAAGAAGAGCTGTTTTAATTTGCATGGTAACAGGTTTTATCTAGACACTCTTAACAGGTAACAAATCTACTGTAGTCTAGAGATACAAATGAGCATGCATACTTACAGTAGAACACTCCATAGCTTTAAAGTACATCAACAGTAGTCTGTATAGCAAGTGTATTAAAATATTATATTGCACTGCAAATAACATTTAATCATTTGTGAAGATATTGGATTCCTTGAGTATCTTATTTTCTCAAGCATTATAGCGTATACATTTACAATTACAGCAACTGCAGACAGGCTTATCAAGAGTGAGATACAGAAGTGCTTTGTAGGCTCCATTACAACATTTCCACATGTTAATACAAAAAAAGTAAGACTTTAAGAATACTATTAAGCTAAAAATAAATTAATTAATTAAATGGAAAATATTTTATAAATTATGGTATATGATCTATGGTATAAAATCATATATAATGGGTCATAATGCTCTATAATAAACAAAAATTAGCATGTCAGCATGATTAATGAAGATACACAATGTTTACACTGTAGTAAGTTAAAAAAGAGAGGTACTCCCTACAGGAATTTTAAATATTCTTAATATAAAACCTGTACACAAATCTTAATTTGCTGAAGAAAATATGTCTTGGCAGAGATATTTTCCACCCAATTTGGCAAATGTTTACTCAGCCTGGCCTTGGGCAGATCAATAAGAGGCAGCAGGCAGCTTTACATCACTCTCCATTTCAGCTGCTGCTGTGAGCACGGCCCACCCGAGGTCCTTTTCAGTCATTATGAGGCTACATCTCCTTTCCACATACTAGCTCTCCAGTGCGCAGTGAAATCAGTGCAGAGGTATAAAGTATAAGACCATGGCAATAAGACAGCATTAGTGCAGCAGAGTAGTGAACCTACAAAATAGCATTTGGTCTTCGATACATGTGTACTAAAAAAATGTTGATCAGTCTTAACATCATTATCTTTAGTCACGTAACATAAATATACAACACACTCATGCTTTGTATGAACATTAGCACTTTAGCAATTGTAATTTTAATCATTACTGATTAATGTTGTGTTTCACAACAGTTTCTTAATTGCTGATTGTTTTACAGCACTTCTGTTTCATGCTCTCGTAAGTGAGCTTTTGTCTCTAATTGTTTCCTTATACAGCCGTGCTCTTATTATGTTTAGAGCTGTATTAGATGTAATGTGAATTCAGAAAACCAGTCTTAATGCTGTCTTCTTGTTCCAGATACATGACACTGGGTCATGCAGTAAATGATTGCCTTTGCAGAAGCATCCAATTAAGAGCTTTACAGATTCAACTATTTTTGTCATTCCTGTTTAAAGTCATACTATTTTCCCGGTAGGCTGGTCAGGTCTTGAGAAACCCTCATTGTTGGATTAATGAGTGCTGGGTGAGACAGGATCACTTTTACTGGTGCTCTCATGCTCATTAACGAAGACACAAATCTCTGATGTTTGCTTCAGAGTCTCAGCTAATGGCTAGCACTATAGAATACATTTTGCTTCTGCTTGCTGCAGACTCAGCCAAGTGACATTAGATAAACTTAGGTTCATAACGAGACAAAGAAATATCTTAAGGCGAAGGCTGTCAAAGTGGGGTTCAGGAACCGCCAGGGGTCTGTGAAGCATAGCCAAAGTGTGCTATGATGTTTTTATTCACATGCAGTGATGGAATCTTCACGTTCCCACTATTGGCAATGTAATTACATTTATCATTTAGTTCTTATAGTTAACAGCCTAATTGGATGTCTAAATGCAAGAATAAGAAAAATATGTTGCGGGTTGGAGTCTGGTGGTGGACACCCAGGATAGGGTGCCAACCCATTGCAGGCACAGGTGCATACACATACTCATAAACTACGGGCAATTTGGAAACGCCACTGGCGATTCAAACCCTTAACCTTCAAAGTGCAAGGCAACCATGCTAACCACTGAGCCACCATCTTAGACAAACTCTTATTACACATATGTAAATAATGTTTACATAAAATAAAATCTTGAATTAGTTTCAAAATTGAAGGGATTCCTGGCTGCTAAAATATTTGAGAACCACTGATTAAAGGATCGGCGCCACGGTGGTGTAGTGGTTAGCACTGCCGCCTTGCACCTCCAGGGTCCGGGTGCGATTCCCGGCCAGGCTCGATTCCTGTCTCTGCATGGAGTTTGCATGTTCTTATAGAACCCAGTGCTTGGTGGGTTTCCTCCCACATTCCAAAGACATGTAGGTAAGGTTAACTGACGTTCCCAAATTGCCTGTAGTGTGTGAATGAGTGTGTGTATGTGTGTGCCCTGCGATGGATTGGCACCTTGTCCAGGGTGTACCCTGCCTTGTGCCCTAATCTCCAGGGATAGGCTCCAGGCGACCCTGAATACAGGAATAGAATAAAGCGGTATAGAAGGTGAGTGAGTAATTAAAGGATAATCTTTTACATGCTAATTGAGTTATTTGAGACTGTTGCTGGGCCATTTAATTTTTAGAGAGAAGTGATGTACAGTACTGGAAACAGTACAATTTTTAACAAGGGCATGTGATTAATAGTAAAGAAGTGTTTTGTTGTTGTGGTTAGGGTTCTTAACTCTGATCTCTGTATTGGTCCATTGGTGTTGGTACAGAAAATTTGTATGCCAAAGATCAAACATGGAACTGACCAATCTTGTTGGCCTAAAAATTTGAAGTTTCAACTTCAGCTATTTTGGAGAGATGATTTTATTTAAAAAATGTTGCTTAAATTAAAGCGTTACATTCAGAATTAAGGATCCCCCCCCCCCCCCCCAAACAATCTGTATCCATGCCAAATTCATGTTGCAATATCCTAACAATTTTGCAGTTTAGAATAATACACTTGTGTATGTTTATGTCTTTTCATGTGAAATCTAAACTGGCCAAGTTTCATCTGAATGACAATTAAGATCATTAAAAGATTTCAATTAAAAAAGGTTACGGACACCTGGGTGAGACACTTTTTAGCACCAATACCATGTTTTGACTGTATAATAACTAACCCTTTAGCCGCAGTTCCAACAGAATGCTGACCTTAATTGAGAACTATTTATTCTCTGAAAATTACTTTTTCGTAATTTTATTTTAGTAATTTTTAATTTTAGTAAGTAATTAACAAACTTTGAATGTAACTTGAGTGTTTGTGGCAAAACTCTTTAGGAAGGGTTAAGAGTTTAAAATATATATTTACTATTTTTGTCTATATTTTTACTATATTATATTTTGCGCATCAATAATAACGAACTGAAAAACAAGAACAAGATTCTGTAAGTAAGGATTGTCTTGGGCTACAGGGATTTATCCTAAAGGAATCAATTTCTCTGAATAGAAGTAGAAATGACAGGTAAACATTTGATGTTCTCGGCAATCAGCTTCCACTTTTTTTGTAATACATCACTTTTACAGTATTTCCAAATACTTCTGCTTTCTGTATGATGTCCTATTTAGGCACTGATAGCAGAGACATTGGTGATAACATGTAGCCTAGTTGACAATAATAGTCTAGAGCATTTGTTTTGGGGACTTGATCTGCTTTATTTATTTAATAAGTGAGACAACGAATAAAGGGTATGCAATCATGTCCTAAAGGGTCAGCAAGCAAATCATTTTTTGAGTATTGTCTCTTTTTTATTATTGAATCCTCAATCCCTAATCACTCTCATTAGAGTTATTGCACAAGCTTGTACACCTTCATAATAAACTTCAAAAAGGTCTATTACAGTCCTTTTGACTGATTCTATAAACTGATTTGCTTAGTTGACACACTGGCTATTGGGGAGATGTTGGGATGCACTGTTTTGCTGCAGGAGTATTGATTACCAATAAAGGCTTGTAGGAGATACTGATGATTTCCATCTTCAGAGGTGAAACACACAAAAAACACCTTCATCCCGTCAATTTTGCTCAAATGTGTTTTGTTTTTCTGCAGTGAGTGATTTTCCCTCATGAATAAGGCAGAGGAGAAAACCCATCTGTTCAGTAACATAACGGAGTGAGAGCTGGATAATGATCAGTCATTGACAAGTGAATCCATCAAATATCACCCCATGGCCAGCTGGACAGGCAGAATACGTTCTGACAATATCCACAATGATTTCATTTTGATGATTTGTGCTTGCAGTTCCCTTGTTTTTCTTGCCTTTCTGAGTGAGCATGATAACATTATAGCATATGGAGCTAGTCAGGCTTGTTAACTGATGGTGTCTATGCTTTTCATCTGTTGAGCATATCTACAGTGTGTACTTTTTTGTACTGAAAAAATGGAAGAGGGTATAACATTTCATTTAAATACGATTGCCTTTAAAGTATTATTTTAGAACAACCTTTTCAGTAGTCCACATAATCAGATAAATTAACGAGGCATAATGATATAACAGCAGTGTTAAATAATTAAATTCCACAAGCACAATGTTTACTGAGTCTGTTCTTTTGAACATACCACCACTCCCAGATGTTCTGGACATTTCCAGTATATTGATGGCAGCTCTCTAATGCCTGAAAGTCAAATGAGCATGAGCGAGAGTGTCCATGAGTCCAGTACAGTAACATGTATTCCTGTTTATAAAAGTGTCATGAGGTTGCTTAAAGTTGTAATACAACATAAAAATGCCCATAATAATATAATATAATATAATATAATATAATATAATACATGTTTTTTGTGTTACGGTTTCTGCATATACTGCATATAAGGTGGTTTACAAATGAAACTCATGAAACAAGGTATTATACAAGACAATAGTGTATCAACTTACAAAGGATAACAACAGGTTTATTAACAACCATTTATTTTAGGGCCACAAAATATCAGTGGGGTAAGTTACAAGGAAGGCTGCTCCGGTATTTCACAGAGAAGGTCACAAGAGCTGAGATCTTTCAACATCAAGCACAACCTGCCATTCTAGGTGTGAAAGCACTTATGAAGCTATTCAGGGTACTGTTTTCGAAAACAGCACTTTTTCAAAGAGCCAGTTGAGCATGGTTTGTGAGGAATGCTCCTGCACCCAATACCCAATAATGAACCTGGTTTAAAAGTCATTGGACCTTTTCCTCAGTCCACCTTGATCTAAATTGATTTTATTTATGCTGTAAAGGATGGTAATTGTTTTATCATACTGTACATTGGTCTGTAAGCAGCTGCAGACATTATGTTTCTTCACTCATTCATGCATACTTCTGTAGAATGCTTAAAATACCATTAGAATAAGAAAAAAAATAATTACATCAAGCATTTATTAATACTTTAATCCTTTTTTTAGAATACAGTTTAAGTATGGCTTATACAGACCTGTTTTCATGATTTTAGGTATGAAGAAAATAATTGCAAAGACTGTGTGTAAATGGTTTCTTTGCAGTGTGTACTGGGAACATCCCACTGCATACCTGTATACCTACTGCATCATAAATCATTACACATTACACTTCATCTAACGCAAGAGTCTTTTTAAAAATTGCAAATCCAACAGGATGAAATAAAAACACCAGCCTGCTAATTCTGGTGGATGTTGCTCAAATTCACATGAAATTTGACTATAAGAATTCCTGAGCTATTGTAATGTCTAAATGTTGTTTATTTTGAGTGGTTATGGAGCTGGGGACTTGTTGTACTGTATATTAATCATAAATTTTAGGAAGCGCGCTTTTATCTGAGTGTCTCTCTCTCTCTCTCTTTAAACAACCGCATACAAACACAGACATGATACTATTTTGATTTAGGAGTGCGCGCCCCTATTTCTGCCTGAACTCTGTATAATTTTAGATCGAGATTTGAAATGCAATTTCCAGTCGGAAGCCCTCTTCACAGAATACGCCAGTCAGGTGGCCGGAGGGAGAGTCACACTGGTAATGGTCACTAATTAGAGCTGCTTTTCATTTCAGTGACTATCAAACCTCCCTCTACAATTACCAACAGCACTTCCTCCAAGAGTGAAGTAGAGAGGGAGGGGAGGGGATGAGGGGACGAGGGGGAAAACGAGGGAAAGTCAGTGAGAGAACACGGGAAGCCTAATTATCTGTGCCTCTATTTCCATTATTGCATTCCTTCCAACTCAATGAATGCAAGAAGGAGAAGCAATCTTCTATAAGAAGTCCCATCTTCTATATGGCATGACATAATAATAACATTATGTAAAACAGTTTAACCCCTAATCCAACACCACCCTCAACTGCTCTAAAGGCATGAAATTTTTACAATTTTTACAATTTTAATATTTATGCATGTGTGTGAACATATTATACATCAACTTCAATTATTCACTGATATTATAAAACCAATAAATAAATTAGATTCCTCAGAGATTAAAACTGTGGTGACTCTGAATACTTTGTTTTATGTGCAAACGTATAGAGTCTAAGCTGTATGTTTTGAATTCATACATTTAAGATTAATATGAGGAAAAAATGTAGGTTACACATAGCACCACTGAGGCTCAAAGGATTCAAGTATGGGAAAATTCGTCACCTTATATTTACATGGTTATGAAAAATTCATTATAAAAAAAGAATTTGCCTTCTACACATCAAGAATTCTGGTTCAGGTTACATTAGGATGATAGAATAACATTATAAAAACTAAATATTATTTAGTATATTAACAGCATACTGTATAACATCTAAAATATTTACAAAGCTTAGTCTTCCAGTGCTAATAATGAGGTCATGTTCTGATAGGTTTTACCATTTTATATAAACACAGGATTTATACTGAAAACTATTAGGGACTGTTAGGGTCAGTCCACTGAAAGGTGACTAATATAAAATTATTTCAGGAAAACTCTACTTTTTAGTTAAATAAGTTGTGCAATCAATCTAAAACACACATGACAAAAACACAAATACATAAGAAAAATTAGAGAATAATGGAGGAGAGTATCCCGCTCCCCCTCCAATTTCCTCTTTCCTCACATTCTGTTGTCTCTGGGGGATTAAATGATTAGTGGAGTTATTTAAAGCTGATATACAAATAAACACAGATCAAGCCCGAGCATGAGGAGCACAATATTAATTGCTTCAAACAAGTGGAGTGCTATTATCTACATTGCACCTCCTTTTGCTTTATTTTAATCACAACCCCCATTCCGATTTTTCACCAAGTGGTGAACGATGTGTCTGCTTTGTACTTTTTATTGGTGAAATTTACACAGTGGCAATACATTTAATTACATTTTTTTTTATTTGAATCATTTCAAATTCTTGCTAAACATAATCTCTAATGATTTGGGGCAGGTTCCTGGACACATGTTTTTAGATGCTAGTCCCCACCAGATCTAGACTGTGTACAGCATCAGCTAACCATACCATCAGGGTGTTATACAACACTATCACCTCTTCATTGACCTAGCAAGCCATATTGTTTTAGTGGAAAAAAAGTGAACAGGAGTAAACCCACTGTGATGTGGCTAGGTATATGTTTTACATGATTGTGTGACTCAGAAAAATTACTATAAATGCTATAAGCATGCATGTGTGCATTTGATTGCTTTTCCCATAATCTAAGATGAAGCACCTAGGTAGGTGTAATTGAGCTTTAGGTTTACAGTAGGTCGTGTAGAAAACACACTTTGATGAAATACGATGGAAAGCTTACAAATCATTCAGAAAAACTAAACACTGAGAAGTCTCACACTGAAAATAGACACAGTGACAGTTACACATAGTGGGCTCACCACTTACATGCCAAGAGTTACCATGACTACAGATATTATCACAACAACCATGACAAGACATGCTTAAAATACCATTAGAATGTCTACAAAACAGAGAAAGGTAAGCATCTAAATTACAATTTTTCCTGTGCTATTTTAGATAATTTTATGAAAACTATCATAAAGAGCACAGAAAGGCTTTCATGCATGATAATATGGTCACATGACCTGTAAATCAGGTGATAATTTAAACAAAAATGTAAATAAAAACACTAGAAATCCTCACAATATTTTACTTCTGTTGATAAAGTCTTGAGTCTATGTTAATCATTCCTGAAAGCAGCTTTAGAATAATTCCTAATTATTTAATTTTAACTTGACGTTTGACTGAAGTTTTATTAAAATCAATAAACACAAAGTGTGAACAAATAAAAGCAGGACTGCTTTAAAAAGAAATATGCAATTAAGTACAGTAATTATTTTGGGACTAACTTACTCTGGCACTGAATGAGACTCTTTAGACCTAAGGGACTTTTCAGAAGCATTCATCTCATTATCATTAAATAATGCCAAAAGTGAATCTTTACAGGGGAAAATTAGAAAATGGATTACAATTTCTGGAGTCCTAGTATTTGCTAATATTGTGAAAACAATGGCCAACATTAAAATAGTTTACCTTTTTAATAAAATTGAATATTAATTTTTCTATGTTTTCATGTTATGGAGTAATATTTGGGCTCCAAAATGATGCACCTTTAAGGTGTTTGTCCTATTGTAAGGAGATCATAAGGAAGAATCCTAATGACACCACAGACATCTATTGCTGGTTATCCATAGAGCACATAAAATGGTTGAAGTGATGGCATTGTTGTCTACCTTGCTAATCAGAGTGGCCATAATCAATTGAGATCATGTTTGCACAAAAGAAATTAATTAGTGCCATGCTCCATGGATTTGGTATGATGCTGAGGAAGCATGTGCTAGCCTTCACCTAGAGGCGCTACAGTAGGGGCCCCTAATTGTATATTGTTTTTATTTAAAGTCATTTAATTATTAGGTATTTTGACCTTAAGTTATTTCATTATTTATGTTTTTATTGTTCTTCGTATTTATAATTCGAAATTTCAATGTTCTTTATATTTTTGAAATTACAAGGTTTTTACATTCTTTATACTTATATTTTGAAATTACAAAATTTTTATGTTCTCTATTTTTATATTTTGAAAATAATACTGTGAAAAAAAGTTTACATTTCACAATTTTTTGGTGGTCTCAGATTATTTATAATATAATGGTGATGAATGCTGGTTGGCGAGGCCCCTCGACAAATTTTTGCCCAGGACCCTGCCAGACTGTAGAATCGCCACTGCCTTCACCTTCCCTATTTAAAAACTGTGTGATTGAGAGTGCTACTTTGTGGGTGGGAATTGGCAAGGACCAGATAGGAGAGAAGTAGTGTAAGGAATTCATAAGCTGTTAAAGACAATACCATTAGCCAACTGAGCTAAAATATCATCAAGGCTATCTAGGACCTGCAGAGAAAAAAGAAAATGAGTAAATAATATACATAATGGTGAGTTCTCCAAGATGCTTAAAACAACCTACTGTTGTTGGAATCTCAGCTTGTCCTCAAGAGAAAGCAAAGGTGGTCATACTCAATGTTCATTTGACTCAGTTTCTATGTTCATCCTGCTCTTTGATATATAGATTTTTTTAGTCATTTTTTTAAACCATTCTGTATGTAAAAAAATAAAGAAAAAGAAAAATGACAATGATTTTTGCTAGGTTTAATGAAAACCATTTTAAATGCATTAAAATACTATATATTATGTTGAAAAATACAGTATCTCACAAAAGTGAGTACATCCCTCACATTTCAGCAATCACTTTATTATACTGTATGTTCTCAAAAGACAATACTATAGAAATGAAAAGTGGATATACTTTAGAGTAGTCAATGTGCAGCACAGCAGTACAGATTTACATCCTCTAACAATAAGTCAACATGCAGATTTTATTGTCTAAATAACTGACAACGAAAATGAATACAGACTAAGTAAACAGATCAAAACTGTGTCCAAAGTGTCAATATTTTGTTTGAGGACCATTGTTACCTAGCCTTAATCCTCCTGGGCATGGAATTCACCAGAGCTGCACATGTTGTTGCTGGGATCCTCTTCCACTTCTCCAACGATATCACAGAGCTGCTGGATATTAGACACATAGTGCTTCACCACCTACCGCTTGAGGATGCCCCGCAGGTGCTCAATAGGGTTCAGGTCTGGAGACATACTTGACCACATCATCACCTTAACCTTCAGCAACCTCAGCAAGGCAGTTGTCATCTTGGCGGTGTTTTTTGGTCGTTATCATGTTGGAAAACTGCTGTTTGGCCCAGTTTTTTAAGGGAGGGCATCATGTTCTGCTTCAGAATGTCACAGTACGTACATGCTGAAATCCATGTTTCCCTCAATGAGCCACAGCCCCCCAGTACCAGCTACACTCATGCAGCCCCAGACTATGATGCTACCACCACCATGCTTAACTGTAGTCAAGAGACAAATTTCTTGGTACTCCCCACCAGGGCGTCGTATACTGGACACCATATGACCCAAACAAGTTTATCTTTGTCTCATCAGACACAGGACATGGTTCCAGTAATTTATGCCTTTGGACAGGTTGTCTTCAGCAAACTGTTTGCGGGCTTTCTCATGAACCAGTTCCAGAAAAGGCTTCCTTCTGGGATGACGACCATGCAAACCAACTTGTTGCAGTGTGCGGCGTATGGTCTGAACACTGACAAGCTGACCTCCTGCTTCTGCAACCTCTAAAGCAGTGCTGGCAGCTCTCATGCGTCTGTTTTTTAAAGCCAGCTTCTGCATCTGATGCACAGGACAAGGACTCAACTTCTTTGATCGACCCTTGCGAGTCCTGTTCTAAGTGGAACCTGTCTTGGAAAACCTCTATATGACCCTGGCCACTGTACTGTAACTCAGTTTCAGGGTGTTACCATTCGTCTTGTAGCCTAACCCATCTGGAGAGTAACAATTCTAGTTCTCAAATACTCTGAGAGTTCTTTGCCATAAGGTGCCATGTTGATCATCCAGTGGTCAGCCTATCAAGCTGACAAACACATGAACATGGTGAATAGGACAGGTGACTTAAACGATGTACAGCTGTTATCACTTAGGGTGTACTCACTTTTGTTGCCAGCTATTTTGACAATAATGGCTATATATTGAGCTATTTTCAGAGGACAGTAAATCTATACTGTTATACAAGCTGCACATTGACTACTCTAAAATATATCCAAGTTTCATTTCTATAGTATTGTCCTTTGAGAAAATATACTTGTCACAGTCGGGTCAGGCTCCGAACACCACGCCCCCCATCTACGGAATACTAATCACCGCCACCTGAGGTCAATCAAACCCGTAAAAGCGCACACCACGCAGCACTCAGCGTCTGGGCTTGTATGGACGAAAGTGGACCGACTTGCTAAAGAGAAAGTAAGAATCGAATACTTAACTACCTACCTGTACTCCTTGTTTTCCCTAGAAGTGTTCCCATCTGTTTCCCTCGTCTTCGTCTCCGTGATTCCGTGGTGTGTGTGTGTGTGTTCATCGCCGGCCTCGCAATGGCTCCAACACAGTTTCCTCGCCGCTCGTTGTCTTCCACAAAGGAACAAGAAAGGAAGGATCGGTCACTGTCGCTCATTCAGCGAAAGTAACGTTTTGAATTGAACCTTACTTGATAAAGAACTGCATATTCTTGAATCTGCCGTTAACTCCCTATCTGTTACCAAACTTACCTGAGAACTTACCATCCTGTGTGAGTCCGATTTTGTTACAATACTAAAATGTTTGCTGAAATTAGAGATGTGTACAGTACTCAATTTTGTGAGTAGGTGTATATATTTGCCTTTTGGGAGGTGTGAGGACACAAAAGAGGAATGTCTCCAGGAGGAATCTCTGCTCCTAACTCTGTTCCATACTTTACTGTCCGATTTCAGAGCGAAACTCATCCAAACCCCTCTGGATTAAATTGTGGATCAAAGTTTGAAGAACTTCTAAAAGTCCACGCTGCATGTCAGGGAAGACGGCTAATTCACAAAGGACTCTCCATCTTGTTAGGATCTCCTTCAATTACATTTTAACAAGAGTTTCGATCCACGATCGTTACAGATGTGTCAAACTTGAGCTCTCGTGCCACGCTGGCCTTGTTTTCGGCTTCCTCCCAGAGGCGTAGCTAAACGAGAGGCAAGACGGGCGATTGCTTGTGGCTTAGAATTGTGATGGACCTCCTGAAGGCTAAATCCATGAAAATGTCAAAGTTTTGAACTTCTCCAAAATCTCCCGTGGGTGATGTACAATGCTAACCCAGGAAGTGCCCTAAAGCTAGCATGTGGGGCATGTTTATTTTAAACCATGATTTTCAAAAAGAGAACTTACCCTTGTGGAATGAAAAAGAGGAAAAGAAGAACCTGTGTTATGTACTGGAGGCAACAGTAAAGCTATTTTGTTACTTCTATTACTATATGTTTATAGCAAAAAGACACCTTCTATAGGAAAGCTTGAATTTGAATCTACCATGCAGAATATAATGCTAAGACTTTTTCAAGCACATTTTCTTATCGTATTTCTGGATTTCTGATGTCTTGTAAAGACATCTGGGAAATATAATGAGAATAAAAGGAAAAGGTTGGTACAGTGGCTCAGTGGTTAGCTTTGCACCTCCAGGGTCCATGTTCGATTCCCGCCTCAGGTCTGTGGGGTTTGTGTGTGTATGGGGTTTGTATGTTTCTGTGTCTGTCTCAAAGATATGCAGATTATGCCTGTAGTGTGTACATGAGCGTGTGAGTGTGTGTACAGTATGTGTGTGTGCCCTGGGATGGAATGTCACCCTGTCCATGGTGTACCCCGCCCTTGGGCCCCAAGTCTCCTAGGATAGGCTCCAGGCGCGTCCCTGTACACAGTTTAAAGCGGTATGGATGATGAGTAAGTAAGTGAGAGTCTGAGTGAAGCTTAAACGGTGCACTGAGTTAATACCTCATGCCACAAAGGTGTCATGATGGTTCAAAGTGTTTGTTCACCATGATGCTCATAAAAGGTTATATTTCTATAGTAACAGATTATTCACAGGGACATACAGTATTAACTTTGAGAGAGAGGAGAAGAAGAAGAACCTATTGAGGGAACAAGTACTTATAGCTGCTATAATGTAAGGAACTTGTATAACATTAAACACAATTTAAGAAGAATACAATTATGACATTCAATAACATTTGAAGCTGTGCAGATTGGAAACACAATGTAATATAAGACAGGAAAAGCTTGGGAATGTGCTTTTAATGGAAAACAATCAACTTTGTGTCACATCTCCAGAATAACAGCACAACCTGGAAGTTTTTTTTTTTTTTTCTCACTTAATCAGTTAAAATTGTCTTACAAAACACATGAAAGCTCCAGAATTGTAAATGCACCACTTTGTAAATGATAATAGAAGGCTGACATTGTTAACCCATTTAACAATTAAATGTTGTTTACTGATAAACTGTTATTAATGAAGGAAATCTCTTCCTCATTACATAGTGTTTAGGGTCATCTGTAAGAGAGATGAATTTGATGAAAACGGCCTGTTCTGGTAGTTGCACTGTGTCTTTCGGGAATGTTGAAAAGATCGATGGGAAGCCATTACTCATGCACTGAGCACATTTGTACATGAGTGTGTCCTAGCTCCTTGACATGTACAGTACTGTTTATAATTGATGCTGCGAGTCTGCATCTGATTAAATTTAGCAAATGAATATTAATACATGTTTCACAAGGAATTGTGATAAAATTAAACACATAATTCAGCCTTCATGACTCTTTATCATGCATTTTAAAGCAGAGAATCCTCTATTGATTACCATTCAGTCGGGTCCTAAAGTCAAAGTTTTTTCTCAACTGGCAGTGCACATTTTAAGTTTCTCAAGTAAAAAACAAATATAAAAAAACAAGCACAATAATTCTTATTAAAGACTCAATATGTGATGTTTAATATGAGTTAATTGTGTTTAATATGTTGATTATGTGTGCTAAAAATCCATGTTAAGGTGTTGTGATAATAAGCAGATTTACAATCATCACACTGTAGTTTAGTATTTTTCGATAGCAGAACGCCTCACAGTGTTATATACTGTAATATACATCTTGCACAGAGTCAATGTGCCAAGTTTATACTTTTTTTATGTCAAAATTGGGCAGTCATCACGCCTTCACTTTCTCCATGTTCCATAGCTCCAGTTAGTCCTTACTAACAAAATTTGATCACATTAACATTGCATCATAAAATACTTCCGAACATTGAATCATCTTGTATTACAGTTCCTGTGTAAACCACTGGTACTTTATGTTCTACCACGCCAACTTTATTCAAATGGGTTAGGCTATATGTTAGTATCTAGAATAATGGAGACCACAGCAGGACTTTTTCTTTGAATGCCCTACAGTCTCAAAGTTTTACACTTTGTTTGAAAACTAATTTGTTTAGTCATGTCTTTTGTTATTACTTTTCTTTCTTAGTTAAAGGATCAGATCTGTATGGGTTTACGGGCATAGTGTGTTTTGGTAAACAGATGTTTTAATCCTGTCTTCCCCCATTCTCACATATTCTTCTTGCCTGAAGATTTCTGCATATGGGGAGCACATGGATACCATAACCATGCATGGGTCTCACTTGAATAGCTTGATGATTACAATTACACACATTATATTATGCGCAACCATTTAATGAATAACGTCACTTGGATACTACAGAGTTAAAGCTAACATCTCTGACATAATAAAAATTATTTGCCATTAGAATCTAATAATTCTATTCTTATAGAATAGAGTTACCAGTAACAGATTGTGGGTGAAGTCTTCACTCTGTCAGACTGAGAGGACTGATGTGTGAGTAGGAATAAAAACACCACTGTTTTGCAAGAATTTGCTGTGACTAATTAGACGCGTCCAATGTGTTCATGCAGTGTTAATGCAATGTGGCATGTTTGGGCTATAATTGGATCATATTTCATCACACTCCAGCGTGACATGCACTCCTTTTTCAAAAAACTTTCTTAACTTATTAGTTAGCACTTCATGATAACCATTAGAATAGTAGATGTGTATGAAGCTATAATACTCTATATAATGGCCGTTATGCTTTTTAGGGCTAATAAATTTGTTACCAAACAATATGTATATATATATATATATATATATATATATATATGCATATTAATTATCCTACACTGTTCCTATCCTCAAATTAATCTGGTATTAATCTAAATCTATTCTTATACTGATTCAGTATGGATTTTGTTCATATAATTTTCCAATACTCAACCGCTCCAATACTGTTCCAGTACTGTTCCTATCCTTAAACTGACTGATATACTCCATTCTGATACTGATGTGATACTGTACCAGAGCTCATCTCATACTGTTCCAATAGTGATCCAATATTGATCCAACACTGATCTGACACTGTGCCAAACATGATCTGATACTGTTCTAATACTGCTCCAATACTGAACTGATTGTGTTTTAATCCTGATCCAATCCTGATCTAATATGGAGCTAAAACTATTCTGATGCTGATTCAGTACAGAATCTGTTTGTATTATTTTCCAATTCAGATCCCTTACAGTGTTGTCCTATAGTGATCTTTTATTGTTCTGATGATGTTTCAATACTAATGCTTTCCAATACCAATCGGATATTTCTACACCGTTCAGTCTTCCTATACACTGATCTGATACCAGTCATGTAGGGTTCTGAAACTAATGTACTCTTCCTCTACTGACCATGTAATATTGTTCTGATACTCATCCTACTGTATATAATACTGCTATTATACTGATCCATTAACATTATAATACTGAGCTCAGTTCTGATACACTGTTCTGATATACTGCTATACTGTTCTGATACAGTAGTATTGGAATACTGATTAGTTTTATATTAGTTTAATACTGATCCTATATTTTTCATATACTGTACTGTCCAGATCCTGCTTTAATAATACTATACTGTTCTCACATTGAATAAATCAGTTTTATATAATGAACCTTTGATTAACAATGAATAAGCAGATGTAATAATTCTTTGGGCATACATTCACATGTTTGCACTGACTGTAGCTTTCAGATTTGTGTTAAACAGTCTTGTGGGTAATTTATTCCAATACATAAGCCCCAAAATAAATTAATAAAAAGATTATTTTTTTCCAGCCTGCAAAAATTAAGCTTTAGAAACCTGATTTAAAGCAATTACTGACTATAATCAATGCTAATAAAATATTTCAATAGCTGTCCTTGAGACTGTGCACACCGGAGATTCAGTCTGATCTGCACACAGAATAGTTTAAAACAGGCAGCAGTAAGAGAGTATTGCTTATCTGCAGTCCTGCATCTTTTCCATGTCAGTATTAGTGTCAAAACTGATCAATGTTGTCAAAAATCCCTTCAGGTTTAACACCTAATAATTGGCATTCGTTGCTGCTGGGTATAATGTGTCTGAGAGAGCTCATTTTAACACCGATAGGAATTTCTTTGACTGGCAGGAGACACGTCTTTTATCCGCTGACATTTTCCATAAGGAATATTAAAAATAGAGCAGTGGGAATCACAGTAGAAAATATGTTTTACTGAGTTGCAATTGAAATTGCCCTGTCACTTGGCCACTAATGAGCCATGGATAATGCAAGACAAAGCAATTTAGGGCTGACCTTAACTCAAATGTCAGTTCAAGCCTATGTCCTAAATAGCACATTTATGGAACACTGTATAATGGAGCTGGCTCAAGTTGCACCCTATGCACTAAACAGCATAAAGTCCCTAATTAAACTGCACCAGAACCGCCTCTACCAAACAAGACAACTATTTATTTAAACCCTACAAAAAAGTACATAATCCCAAATGGTTTGATTATTTAGACAAAATGAATCAGCAAAGATTATTCATTTGCATTACAGATTGAGTATATCATCTGCATATTCACAGTTTAAACACACTGCATAAATTGTAATGTAGCTTTAGTACTAGGTATCAAAGAGGTCATGCTCTATAATTTCCTGACTGGACAGATGCACCTTTTGTTCCCAATTTGGATTCAGTTAATAGCTCTTATAGAATTATTGTTCATAAAGCAACACAATTTCAGCACTTCAAGATTCCACTTATCTAGATGTCTTCTTATCTGGTGCCTTACACAACTGGAAGCATTACAAGAATTAGTTTTGTCAATTCCTTACTGCTTTTTGTGCTTTTGCTCACTGCATAATGTTTCTATCCATTACCAGCTACCAACTGGAGGTCTTCTAAAAGATATCTACCACAAGGAGTCATGGAATAATCCATACAGTAGCCATTCAAAACCATTGGCCCTTGCTCTTCCTATACTGCCTGTCTGTACTTCTATTGTTATTCTAGATCAATCTTTTCCATCCTTGTTCACATCATCTTCAACCTTTCCTAGCCCATTGACCTTCCAGATTGACCCAATTCTTTTAGCTGCTTGATCCAGCTTCTTTGTATTATAGTCAACCTTATCCATCGGCATTTGCTAAACCTGTCCCTCTGCCACTGTCTCTGTTGTTTTACAGTACATCGTTCCTGGCTCACAATTAGTAAACTGTGTTAATGTTTTGGTGTCCTAGGCCACTTCATTCCTTCTCACAGTGGTTTTCAGCTGCAATAATTCCACAACACCATTCTCCACTGGTCTCTATCATGCATGAAGCTCTACCATATATCCCCCACTCAAAAAAGTTCTTCCTTTTCCCACAGTTCCTGCTTCATCCACTCCGGAACTATCCGTCTTTCCTTCTCTTAACCATTCACACTGAATCCTTGCAAGAGTATTTTCCTTTGTTAATCACATCTTGGATATATTTGCACAGCACTGATGAACTTTTCTGTCTTATGTTTATCTTGTGAGTTCTGTAGTGTAAAGGTCTTACTTGCCCTTATTGCTTTTGTGGTCTGATTTGTAAATGCAAGTATTTTTGTCTGCTGGTTTTATGAGAATTTCTGGGTGCAAACCAGATGCCTTGTTAAGACTCCCCAATAAAATAAACTCATCCTTGTGTCCTACTACCTCTGGCTTTCCATTTGTTTTCCACGCTTAGTTAGACATCTCTAAGGCAAAGCTATAACAACTTAAATCTGCTACGAAATGTGTTTAAATAACGCACGTATGCATGGTTTACTGCTGATATAGCAAATTAATAGCCAAATTCAGAGTGATGTTTAATTAAATTGCTCTGTAACGCTAGACATAGTGCTAGATTGGTGTCTTCTGTGTGGAAAACAAAAAGAAAAAAAAAACATGTTCAGTATTTTGCCATGTCATTATTGTTTGTAATAAAAGAAACACATCGGCTTCTTCCACCACAAACACACACGACTGGACCTGGACTGATTTGTCTTTCATTCCTGCCATCGATCTCCAGCTTTCCAAGCCGCTCATCTGACGCTCATCAGACAAGGAAGCCTTTGCTGACATTTAAGGTCATCTGTAAGAGAGATGAATTTGATGAAAACGGCCTGTTGTGGTAGTCGCACTGTGTCTGTCGGGAATGTTGAGAAGATCGATGGAAAGCCATTATTCATGCACCCAGCACATCAGCAAATGAGCGGGTCATAATGCCTCAACATGTAGTGTAGGGTTTACCAATTCCCTCACTTACAGTTTGGATAATGGATATTGCTACATTCGAGTCTACATTCGATTAAATTTAGCAAATGAATATTAATTCGTTTTTCATAGGGAATTGTGATAAAATTACACTTATCATTCAGCCTGAAGACCCGAGTATTAAAAAACTGACGTTTAGCTTTTACCTTGAAAATTTCCATTTTAAGTGGCTTAAATAGTTATGAAATCAAACTCAAATGAACATACTCAAATCTAATTTGACCCTTTTCGCAGTTTTATGCAGCCAAGTGACATTTTATGCAGTCTTTCAATTTTGTCCTTACTGTAATAGCAATGAGTTATATATTAAAAGAAATGGTGTATAATCAACAAATATTTATAGAAAAAATAGCCAAAAAGTAAATTAATTACGTATGGGGTTGTTTTAGCTCTAATTCCGGTAGTATTTCTTTTTATTTGCCCAGTAAAAATAAATGAAGCATTTTATCACCGGTATAAAACATCTCTCTCCACTGGTAGCTATGGGTAGTTTGTTTGAGATTAAGGCCTCGGTTTGAACATGACCAGTGAATAATGAGCCCAAATTCTATTCTTGTAAGTCTTTTAAAATTATAAATGGTTCTTTGTCAAGAGTTGTTTTTCGCATTTTGCTTTTATAGGAGAAAAAAAACCTTGAAATACAAGACATGATTAATTACATGACATAACAACTTTAAATAAATCTGAAAAATTGTTCAATGAAAGAAGTTTAAATTAAAATACTCAGTTAAAAGAATTATTGTGGGAGTGACTCAGAAGGGATTTTTACTTCAAATGATCTTAGATAAAGAACCCAGTCCTGGTATCAGAACTTTAAACAGCACTACGATGTTGTAACCTAGTTTCAGCGTTGAGATATGAGTAGCGCTCTGCCATAACCCAGTTTTAGCACTAAGACATGACCCTTTTTGTGCTAAGCTACGAATCCGAACAAAGAATCTGAAATGTACGGTGGTGCAGAATGTAATTTCAGCTATAGAACAATCAGAAGAATCACAAATAAATCAGATTGATGATCAGAAATGAGATCACAGATCAGGAAAGCACATTGTCTAGGTATCCGAACACAAATCATGGCTAAAAACACCAAGGCAGAGTGGAGATGTGATTTAAGGAAGGGTATAAAAGAGAGTTTTATCTGCAACTCTGAGGAACGCTTTAAGCTCTGCCCCTTCATGATTGCATCATGTCACATAGCCTTGATTTACATAGTTTCTAGATTAGTGTATATATACTGAATACTCATTCCATCCATCTAGGAACCTCTGTAGTCTAACTTGGGACCATTGAGGCCAATGGTGATTACTGTTGTATTTATTCCCATTTTATGGCCATGGTAGGACCTTCGGTCAACATTCACACGAGCAAGGAATAATCTTATAATCATACATATCTTTCCTTTAATTAAAAGCTTACAATAGAATTATTCCTAAATAAAATTTTATTTTATCCTGAAATATGACATACAACTATTTATATACTGTAACAGCGATAGACTTTTCACTGATTATAAATGAATGCAATTCCAGCAAACTGTTAATGTAATTCTCTCTGAAGAGTTTTCTTGTATTGAAATTAACAATCCAATCATTTTAATCTAATATCATTGTAAGAGCCATATTTAATTTTATGATTCTGTTGTTGTGTTTAATTAATATTTAGTAGTTAAGCATTCACTTATAATCGTAAGTTGTTGTGTGTAACGCCTTTGACCGTAATCTAACACAGCCATGACTGGAAATACTTATTCATTAAGATACAGAAAATAAGTTGTTGTAACCATAGTGGATATATGCAAGAAAACTGTAAGAAATGAACTGAACTTTTGATGTTAAAAATAAACGAAGAAACCAAAGGAATTCATGGACGTCCGAGTCGTGAGTAAATGAGTTTAATAAGAAAGATACGCGTCAGAACTTGTGGAATAACATGCCCATACAATCATCCAAATTCCAGATTTTTGCTTGTATAATGCATGTAAATGCATGCATATTTAATTAGACATGCAACATTTTCTAAAAATGTTCCAGTACGAAAAAATCCCCTGAAAAATCATAAATCTACTTTGTAAAATTAATTGTAAAATTCTGTTTTTTTTAAAAAAAAAAGATTAAGTGTCTTGCAAGGCGGCACGGTGGTGTAGTAGTTAGCACTGTCGCCCTGCACCACCAGGGTCTAGGTTCGATTCCCATCTCTGTGTGCATGAAGTTTGCATGTTCTCCCCGTGCCCTGCGATGAATTGGCACCCTGTCCATAGTGTATCCCGCCTTGTGCCCTAAGTCTCCAGGGATAGAATCCAGGCCCCCTGCGACATTGAATACAGGATAAAGCGGCATAGACGATAAGTGAGTGAATGAGTGAGTGTCTTGCCTTATGAAGAACCACAGGACAAAAAACAGTAGAAGCTGAATAGGGAAGAACAAAAAAACAAACTTCAAACAATAGGTTTCTGTAACTTCTTATTAGATAAATTACTTTATAATTAAATATTTATTAAAATATTATACTGTATTACCAAAAAATCACATCACTGAAATAAAGATGAGGACAGAATGTTTCCATAAAAGAGCGATGTCCCCTTTAGAATAATTGATAAGGTTTGATGGTTCCAAAAGATTTTTTTTTAGGATGTAGTTTTGAGCTGCTTTGGTTGAGTTTATGCTTTTTGATGCATTAAATAAAGAACCACAGGTACACATTATGCAAATGCTGCACTCTCTTGGGGTTCAAAGCACACTCAGCCAGGAAAAGTCTCTCCAGAAGAGCCATTACACCGAACATAATGGCTCTCTGCTGCTCTTTCCAAGTCAACAAAAGGTTCCTGCTTACATGTCCATGATACTGCAATGCTAAGTTTGAAAAAGGTTAGGGAAAAAAATCATAAGCAGAAGTTAGAATTTATGTTTAAAATTGACTTCATTCCATACCTTTGAAGTGGGAGGGTAAAAAAAAAGAAAATAGTTCATGCATTACGAAAAGAGAATTGAGAGTTTTACATATGAATGGGTTTGAATGAAAGTTCTAGTGATGTAAAAAGGAAGGAGAGAAAATTGCAAGGTGCATTCAGGTCAAAACGTCCAAGGCGCTGACAAGAGCGGTTTTATTTCATCAGTTTCAATTTTTTGATATGTATGATAGTCTGTGATTTTTTTCAGAAGTTGCTGTGAATCTTGGCAAACAGCCGAGAAGCCTGTAAGTCAGATTCCTGTGTGGCAGCGTGTCAAAACTTTCAATATGATGGTCTACTATTTGATTTTAACCAGAATTTAAAATACTAGTCAAGATTTAAGAGGAATCCTCCTGGTTTGCTTACTGTTCCCAATAACATACCAGTAATGGGACTGATGATTTTAAAGATCCTGTATTTTACTATTTCAAGTTAACACAGGTCTCAGATCTCCCCCAAAGTGTGTATTAATGACCCAGCTGCAATATCCAGAGATAATGCATTTTTAGCATAACTCATGTGCTTTTTCACTGCATTTCATTCCTCCTCCTAATGTGCCATTTCAGTGTCTATGTAAATGAGCTACTGCTGAGCCACACACCTTCAGAGAACTTATATAAGGGGAACAATCTAATTGGCTAAAAGTCCTTGCCAGGTTAAAAAAAAAGCAGGAAATGTTTTTTCTACCATGTATTTTGTTTGTACACTGGTTCAGTGTCTAAATGTCTAAAAAATAACTAAAAAGTGAATTTTTCATTACACGTCCCCTTTAAATTGTTCCTGATCAGAATAAAACATCTACGTTCACTGAACCTCTGGGTATTTATCCATCATGTTACATTAAGCAATAAAAGCACACCACAATACACTTGGATGGCTTTCTTTTAATTAGTGTACAAAGCAGAACAGATCTGAATCCAATGCTGGAAGTCGCAGGGTAAATAATGATCAGTACACAATCAGGCAGAGTAAACACGGCAAAAGGGTAAGCCAAATACAACTGGAGCGGAACAAGGCACAGGGTCAGAAAAACACCGAAGGCACTCAGAAATATAATGCTCCGACCCGGCAGTGGCTTGAAAGGTCCTCGGCTGGGTACAATAACCTGGAATAAAAACAACATGGTTTTAGTAGAGCGTTTAAAAACACAACAGCTACACAATGATTTGTGTGCATGTAGTAATCAGCAAACACCAGAAGGAAAACAAAAGATCTTATTTACTCATCAATTACTCTCACTCCTCCATTCTCTATATTGCTTATCCTGTTCAGGGTCACAGGGGCCACACAATATCACAAATATATAATATAGATTTACAAACATTATCTCAGAAAGCACAATCTGATGCACTTAATTATTTTTCTTGCTGATTATTATTTGAATGGCAAAACTCACATACACATTGTGTAAATCTACGATTTGCCTAATGTTATTAGCTAATTAGCTAGTTACAGTATGCAGGGAATGTAGCTAACATCTCTTTTCTTTCTAGCACATGGTGATCTACACCTTTCTCAGATTTCAATAAAAGCAGTATACCATCATGACCAAAATGTTATCTCATCATGAGCCCAAAAAAATCATGTTTATAAATGCAGATTATATTTGCAATATACTGTACACTGAAACCTCGGATTACGAGTAACGCGGTTTGCGAGTGTTCCGCAAGATGAGCAAAGATTTTTAATAAATTTTGACTTGGAAAACGAACAAGTCTTGGTTTACGAG
>JAOVVB010000049.1:14994852-15004853 GCA_028570985.1 Heterobranchus longifilis
TATATATATACACAGTATATATATATATACACTGCCCAGCCAAAACAAAAGTCATACACTGTATTATTTAGTTGGACAGACTTTTGCTTTGCACATTAATATGTTTGCATGCTGTAAATGGAAAAATTGCATTATACTTTAAACTAACATAGCAGCTAGACTCAGAACAAGTTGTTTATGTTTCACAGTCTCTGATATTCCTTTATTAAATATCAATAATAAATCAGTATATTTCCAACATTTCTTACTTACAAAAATGAACAAACATTTAATATCATTAAAGACAATAACAAATTTACACATTTCAGAGTTGTTTAAGTTGAAAAGCAATCTATGCTGTATTTATTTCATGCACTTATAATATTATAAAAGCCCATTGGCATTTAAGCTTTTATGTGAACAGCATGACTTTGTTTCCTATTTATGTTTTTATGTGCAAGAAGAATTATAAGATGATGTCTGCACACAATCCATTGTGAAATCTTCTTTAAATCTATGACACACTGAATTTAACACACTGGATTTCAAATACAATTGTTTAAATTATGCCAAATTACAGAATAAATGTAAGAAACTATCTAAAAATGTTGGTGATAGACAGACATTAATAAAGTAATAGTAATAGTAGTCTGGGACTGGCAACAGCCAATAAACTTTCTACTTTGCATTTCACAGAGGATATTATACATCTAGAAATGAGAAAACACATAAATGCACAGTTCTTAGAGGTAAACAGGGCTTTCAATTGTCATCATAAAAAAATAATTGATTTAATATGTACAACAATGCTGAAAATACTGAATATTTACAATAGGACAGCTGCTCCGCATCAATAACATGGTGCTGTAGGCAAATAGTTAAGCCTGCAATACAAGCACCCAAATATTTAAATTAATAGGCAAGTGGAGAAACTAATATTACAACAATGTTTAAGGTGCTACATTAAGCAAGTTGCAACATAAGTTTAATTAATCCAAGTAACCAAGTCCGGTAATTTTGGTTTCATTAATTGGAATTTCTCAAAGAAAAAATGCTGTTTCTGGAGCCTGAAAGATCAGTGAAAGGACAGTATTTTCATGCAATATAGTGCTGAGATTTTTGTGTTGATCTCTTATTAAGCCTTATTCTACAACAGAGGACCATGATAAAACTAGACAACCACTAGAACTTGCTTCAGAGACACTTTGTGTAACCAATCTACAATCTTCTTTTTTATTCTTACTATGGTGAATCCTGGTACTTCAGGTGCAGGTGAAAATATTATTATAAATGATAGATTATTTGTCAAAAATCTAATAATTTGCATTAGAAAAAATTCCTAACAGAAATTTTAACTAGGATTATGAAATATAACAATTATTGTTGAGATCAAGTAGCCTTAAAAATACAGAAAGCATAACATTTCCACACTTTTAAGTTAAAGCAGAATATAGGAAAACATAATATTTTCAGACGTGCACTTGGGATCTGGTTGCAGGCAGCAGCAACTACTAAGACTAATGTGGATGGTGATTTTTTAATATAATTCTACTATAATGCACAGTGAACAGGAAAAAATACACAGACATTTACATAAACCCAGCATGAACATGAATGCCATGGCAATTGCATTTTTTCCTGTGGCAGAATGGCTGCACAACATGCATATGAAAAAAAATTAGGAATTGTTTTTATGAGGTTCATCAAAACAAAGTCAAAATTATACATAGGATTAAAAATATATGTACAACAAACCTAAAATTTGGGTGACTCACCCTTAGCAAGTTTCACCTTTAGCAGACACCTGTGGTAGTCATCAACAAGCGTCAAGAAGAATTCTGGTGAGATATTTGCCCACTCTTCTTGGTAAAATTGGTAGTTTTCAATCAACTGTGTTGGTTGTCTGTCATAGACCCAGCTCAGACCCAACTTTTAAGCAAATTCCACAAATTTTCAAAAGGGTTGAGACACCAAAAACTTAAATTAGAATTGTCATATTTGTAAATATTGTCATATTTAAACAGTCAATATTTTCCAAGTTTCTGCTGTCTGGCTGATGATTTGTGGTTACATTAATGAATTCTGTGGGAGTCCTCCTTCTTTATCATTCAATCCACTTTGTGCAATAAACCAATTCCACTGGCAGCAAAACAACCCAAAGCATGCCACCACCACCAGGCCTAATAGAGTTTTTCTTTGTCCATGTGGTCAGCTACAAACTTTAGTTGAAAGTAAATGTGTTGATTTTTGAGCAGGGGCTACATTCTTTCTTGGATGGCAGCCTTTCAGCATTTCAGTCCATAAGCATGTAAAACTAGCTTGAATGTAAAAAAGTGCCACTGGTGTTACAGCAGCTTCCTGTTCATGGTAGGCCTGTACTGTACCCTTTATGTTTGTGCTTGGCATTCATGTTCATGATGAGTGTATGTAGACCTCTGTCTGGAAGTAATATGCTAACTAAACAATTACTTATCTATATGATTTCACTGTATTTATCTTAAAACATTATCCATTTACCTTAACAGAAAGGGCAGATGCCCCATGGATTTAGTCAAGAACATGTGGGAAGGGAAAGACAAAGGGGCTTCCAGGCAGTGTTGATTAGTACTGATGAGCTCAAAACACAGACATATTTTAGATCAATATACTCCTTAATCATCTTTAATTTATACATAAAATAAAATGTATAAAATTTGTGAAAAATAATTTGGCGGGATGTAAGATAAGTAATAGGACACATCAAGATATTTTTTGGAATTTTTGTCTGTATGTTTGTCTGTTTGCTTGTGGACACATCATGTTACCGAGCTTGAGGTAAAACATATACAGTAGGCTTAGTTTCATCGTAATTGGCCCACAGGAAGAGAAACTTGAAATGTAAATGGAAAACACCCTTATATCATAAAAAATCGACCTTGAAAAAAATCATTAGTTCATCTCAAAATTTAACAGATGGCGCTGTACATTTTTAATACGCACTTAGGAGTGTGCAATTGAAATCTATTTAATAACTTCATTCCGCACAATTCTCGCAGGCACATCTAGTATACTACATGATTGTTTATTTAATTTTGCAGAGTTCTTAGGCAAATGCTCAATGTTTGTCAGGACTGGTAATATAATATAATTAAAATATACTTCACTGGACTTTGTGCCAGTGTATAATTGTGCAGTGATATTGTAAAAATTGTATTAAAATGAAATTGTATCACACAAGCCTATTTATCTGCCACACTTTTACCTATTCTTTTTAAACCACAGTAAAAATGCTATGGATGTACAACGTTGTGTGGCTAATGCTAATTGCAAACACTATTTGTCAATCACACTGCAATCATATATGGAAAATGTCATGGAAGGTAAAATATATGTACAGTATATTGGTACTAAAAAACAGACAAATAAATATTAGAGCTTCCAATCACTATGCTGATGATCAGTAATGGAAAAAATTGCGTACAGCCACAGTGGGTGGAACAGATGCTACTAGACTATGGCTTTAGTTCCCTCAGATTGTATGCTATCTTGTGGCTTGTGGATAAACATTGGTCTGTCCCTGTACTGAATTGTTCCCAAAGCAGGAGGTAAGTCTGCATTTCAGCTGAAAGCGGTTGGGTAACTACATGGCAACAGGAATCCAGTGAAGACCAGAGATACAGACATGACACACTAGGTTTTGTCATGTAATTTATGGAATGTGAAGATAGGTGCAACTGCAGGTAAAAAGGTATTTAATGAGAGAAGCAGAGGCAAAAAAATTCAAAGCAGCAATCAAAAGGGTGTGATCAAAAATCAGGCAACAGTCCATGTGATCAAAAGATCCCAAATCAGAAATGAGAAATAGAACAGGATAAAAAACCAGAAAGGAGAGATCAAAAGATGCAAAACTTTGCAAACAGACTAAGAAACAAGAGGGGTGTATGTACATGGAAAAATCATAGGGGAAACCAAAAACACCTAAAAATGAATATGAACAGCATGCAGTGCTCAGTGCAAGTGGTGATTCTGTGACAGGCTTATGACCCACGCCTATTTAGTTTGGAGCTATTTATAATGTTCGTTATAAACTTTATGAGGATTTGGGACTGCAACAGCCACCAACAATCCCAAACAGGACCATGACTGTTATGACCACTTTTTACTTAGGTCATGCTTCCCAGAGTTTAAGAGTCATCACACATGGCAAATACTGACATTGAAAGATTCGGCAGCCAATTAGAGTGTGAAAGATGTGAAAGTGTCAATAGACGTTGGAGGAGAATTAGAAAAATAACACTAATGGTTTCTTTTACAGTACACCGCATGAACCCAAGACCTGGCAACATGGCTATTTATGTTTATATGTATTGTAATATTATATTTTGGTGACATGTCTAATGAGAACCTCAAAGGTTTAAAAGCTAAAGTTGTGACCTGATTATGAATGCTTATTTGAGGTAAAGTGCGAAACAATTCCCCAATATAACCCTAATTTTCAAAAAAGCTCTTTCTTTTTCAGAACAGTACTGAAAAGACTAGAGCAAATTGCTCAATCTCTATTCTGAGGGCACTTTTACTGAAAGCTCTCCAGGTGAAATATCGTATAGCATGTGCACACAGCTACATCAAAAAGACAACACTTCATAATTGGTAAATGATTTGCGATATGAACAGTTCGACATGTCTGCAATGCTGAAAGTCCATTAGCATCCAATAGGCAAGTAAAGATTCAAAGTGCAGGTTAAAGGCCAGCTCACACTTCAGTAATGACCATGTGAGGTCCTGTGACTTTATCTTGGTTCTTTTATAACATCTACTTCACACACTTAAGGTCATGTTTCTAAGGAGCCACTGCTGAGAGCGGCTGCCATTGCAGTCTCTCAGTGTAGGAACCATTTTGTCCTCCTCCGAGGGCATGTCCAAACATTGATTACTGTTCACATGTAGCAAGGTCAGGCGCTGGAGAGAAGAAAAAAAACATAAAACACTGAAACATCAACCACCATTACAAATGTTATTTGGTATATAACTAAAATTGGTACATAGACAGGAAAAGCAAACGTCCAATCAACAATAAAAAAGGAAAGGGATGTATATAAGAAAAACTGGGTTATTATATTTATTAGCTGTGTCTAAAATGATCATAAATCATTGTAAATATACACCGTTCAGCCATATTGCATTAATACCATCTGCCTAATATTGAGTAGGTCCCATTTCTGCCACCACAACAGTGATGTACTGTGTTCTAACACCTTTCTGTAAAAACCAACATTTACCTTCTCAGCAATTTGAGCAACAATACCTCTTCTACTGGACTGGACTATATGGGCCAGCTTTCACTTCCAACATGAATCACTGAGCCTTGGTCGCTGCACCACCGGTTTTTCTTCCTTGCACCACTTTTGTTAGGTTCTGACCCCTGCAGATGAGGGATATTTTACCAGAGCTGCAGTTTTGGAGTTGCTCTGATCCAGTCATCTAGCCATCAGAATTTGGCCCATTTTTCTGCTTCCAACACATAAACATCAGAGACAAAATGTGTAGCTACTCCAACAAGGGCCAGATTGTGATGGCTAGACAAATGGTTCAGAGTAACTCCAAAACTGCAGCAATAAAATATCTTTTTAATAGTACATGTTGGAAAAGAGAACCTATTTGTGTGCAGATCACAAAAATCCCCTGAATGCAGATTTTGCACTATGTACATGATTAGATATTTGTTACTTTACTTAAATTAATTAAATAAATAAATGAAATGTTATGTTTGGCCAGCATTGATTTGTCTTTTTGTCGACTGGAACGTATCATTATTCAAAGCTCTACAGGTCTGTTATTTGGGTCAATTTAAGACTTCGGGTCAGTTTAACTGCTCATGTTAAAATGGAGAGAGAGAGAGAGAGAGAGAGAGAGAGAGAAAGTTGTGCACACCCAAAAAATACCCTGCATTTGTTTCACTTCCAGCTATCAGGGTCAGAGTCAAACTACTTCTAGGCAGCAACCAAACCCCCCTAGAGACCACCTTGCTCAGACAGTACCACACTGGTTGTTTTGGTCTACACCCATGCGTGATTACTGCACATGCTAAGCAGCCTAAGCTTCTTAAATTATAAGTTTTCAGAAACATGGTAAGAAATAAAATCTTACATCTGGTTTAAGTTAGCTTTAAGGACATCGCACAGATGCTTTTAAAATATCAAAAGGAAAGAAATAACTCTGATGTAGGGTTTCTCCGTATACTTGTCTGTCTGGTGTAATTTAACATACTGTATTATAGTTCACTAACACAACTATCACAAAGTTTTAACTAACTACAAGAATTTCAATTTGGACAACTCTTTTTATTTAAAAAAAACATGGATATAAAAACATTTTTTTATATCCATGCAGCCTCAAACCATTTATAACTCATGGCAGACTCATAACAATGAAAAAATAGCCCTGCTGAGAAAAGGCATGCTTCCAAAAAAACCCTGCATCTACTCTGGCCTACCTGAGTGCCATTAATAATAGTCCTTGTATGTAGATGCGGATGTGTTAGACGTGTCGCTAGACTCTATTTACACTGTTCAAGTAGCAGCACGAGAACTAATGAGTGTGACTGGCCTCTGGTTTCAGGGTCAGCACTAATCACAAAAGCCTCTCTGGGCTTTATAATTAAACACTGTCCTATCAAGCAGCTGCTAGCTAACAGCTGAACAAAGTGAGCGTGTAAAAATAAACCTTGTGACGTTGCTGTTTAAACTGAGGTGTGTTTACGTAGCTGTAATGTTAGGTTCTGCAAAAAGTGCAATGGAAACCTCAAATGAGTGGAATGGTTAGGATAACAAAATGAGTATGTTTCCTTTTCTTAAGCCTATATAACTTAGTCTGTGATGAAAAATTTGCCATTTTCAAGTGTTGGTACAAGATGAGTTGATGATTGTAATGTTTAAATGAGCAAAAATACACAGCACAGATTTTAGATGCAATCAGGCATGTCTATAAACAGGGCATATGGATGGATTTCAACACAGAAATAGGTCAAGGAGAAATCAGTGCTCATTAAACAAACATTTTAAATATATTCACCTTCAGAAATACTGGCACCCTTCTATTTTGAGTTTCATTCTGGGGACACCCTGAGGTTTCATTTTAATATAAATTTTTTTCATCCAGCAAATATCTGCAGAAGCCTCCCATGGAGATAATAGCAGCACTGAGCCTCCTCCAGTAATGACTAACAAATTTAAGCCGCTTGTATAGAATTCTTGTACTATTCGTCCCTTTAGAAGATTTCAAGCTCCTTTTATATTCCTAGGTTTATTTATGTGGACTATCCTCTCTGCCCTTTGGTTTTCTCCATGGTTATAAAAAATAAAGGGAATTTTACTTTCATGTCCTATTTCGTTAAAGGAAAAAAAATGTCTTAAATGGTGTGGATTTTATGTCGAATGTTTTTGAATAACCAAAAGGTATTTTCTCCTGCCGTTTTTGGAAAAAATGTAAAAATTCTTTAATCTGATGTTTATTTTTTATAATCATTTAAGCCACCAAATTCTTCATTTTAAGTCAAACCATTAAATGCCAATAAATGTTTCAGTAAAATTGCCATTTCTCAACAAGAGAAACAAAAGGTCAATGCAGTGTAGTAAGTGAGTGAAAATGTGTCACTCCTCACAAAGCTTGAAGATCAGGTAATTAAATGTGACTGGTGTGTAAGAGTGTGCCCCTGCTTAGGAATACCAATCATACACATGTCTCTGTGTGACAGCAGCAGCAGCAGAGTACAGGGAGGATGCCGATGTTCTGCTACTCTAATGACTGTTTTTGGTCACAACGCTCCTACACATATCACATAGTCAAGAACATTCACACATATGCCTACACACCCCAAAAACTTTTCAAATAATTGACAAAAATCTATTTAGGCTAGAACGTTCGTCAGCATACAGTATAGGAAAAGCTGGAAAGTCTTTCCATGAAGCCCATATTTACACATATCTGTCCCTCTGCTTATGCTTTGTAAGTTCATAATAATTCCATGTAATTTTATACATTTTATACCATATATAATGGTATACATTTTTTTACCATTTAAAGTTGCATTTGATGTTATGGCATGCCCACAAGTTATTACATTATATCTGATGTAAACAGTCCTTCTCACCTAAGTAATAAATAAATAAATAAATAAATAAATGAATGAATGAATAAATAACACAGCTTAACCCACAGAAAATGAGGACTCAAGAGACACTTGACTTTTATGGAGCTTCCTTTTATTTTTCTAGGCTTTCTTTTTCAGGACATGTCTCTTTCATTTAATAAATAACTGTTCCTGACACCTGCAACACCTTCCGTAAATGCAAGGTAAATTTATCCTTCATCGCAGGAAGCTTCATCATATACAGTTTTAAGTATTAAGTCCCGACTTAAGAACATTCGAGTTACGAAATTCCACAGATACGAACGGACCTACAAACTATCGTAGATGCCAACAAATCACGGCAGTACCTCATGTGTATTGTACAAAGTATAGACACTGCAGTGCACCAGATACCAATATTCACAATTATATACACCACTGTATTTTCAATGTGCAAGTGAATGTATTGAATGTCTAAAGACCGTTATATTGTATGTGTGCGCTTGTGGGAAAAATGTGTCTGCATTGAAAAATTCTCAACAAAACAGAGTTCACAGTCCAATAACAGTGGGAAACAAAACAAAATGCCATTCATCACCAGGATTCCCCTCGCGATTTAACGGCGCAGAGACAACATTACATTTCACCACATGATGGCAGTATGGGAAATGGGGACAGAGATTTAGTCAAGTGGATTGGTAGGTATGCTTTACATTGTATATTAGTGTCAAAAGTGCATAAGACTCACTTTGTCAGACTTAAAAACAAATCCAATTTACGGACGAGCTCCCAGGACGGAACTCGTTCGTAAGTCTGAGACTTTGTTAAACACTCTGGAAGATTCACAATACAGATGGCAAGCCCATTAATAAGCTGTTTGTAAGGAAAGTATAATATAATGTATCAGAATGAGTGTGTTAAAGATAAATCATTTATGTTATAGCCATAACTGTTGTCAGAAAGGTTTAACAGTATTGTCATGTAATGTCATGTTCTACTGTATAAAAAATATCCTTTCACAACTTTTAATGTAAGCTTCACTACTATTTTAAATGGCATGGTGCAACTCCTTGCACAAACTTTACTGTATAACCAATAAGGACCTCGCTATTACAAAGTGCTCCATGTAAATTGAATGAGATTTTAAACTCTTCCTTATAATTTGTAAGACCCTATTTATATCTGTGAAGTAATTTGAAAAAACTCATTATCAGATTAATTACCGAAACACATAAGACACATTTTAACGGTTATGAAAGTTGACAAGAACACACAACAAGGTTGACAAGATCAATGCTCATCCACTTAACCTTGGAGGCACAGCAAGCTAGGCGATATATTAAAAGGGTTCTACTAATCAATATCAATAATTATTCAATAAACTGTCAGGAAAGTATATGTTGGATATTATTATAGGTTTATGAGGCATTATTAAAATGTTAACCACCAATTATTACCTACCAATAAATCAGTGTGTACTTATTGAAATATATAAGAACACATCTATATTCCCATCATGTTTTAGTCAAGGTCATATAAAATGTTCTATGAGGTTATTAAAATGAATGTCTTGACATGGACAAATCATCATTAGATAAAAGTACAGTACTGTGCAAAAGTCTTAGGCACCATATTATATGCCGTATAGAAAGTAGAAAATAGAAAGGAGCGAGTGTGACAAAGTCACTATTTTACTCATAGTACTGTGCAAAAGTCTTGGGCACATACAAAAATATGGCATAAGCAAAAGATGCTTTTAAAAAACATTTCTGAATAAAATAAACCTATATAGAGATATAAACTTCTATAAAGAGCAATAAAATAAACAGTCAATATTTGGAGTGAAAATCATTTCACTTATTGCTTAAAATCAGGAGTTTTAGACACAGATTTGTGCAGTTTTATAAGAAAACAG
>JAOVVB010000049.1:15007027-15031865 GCA_028570985.1 Heterobranchus longifilis
ACGCGCATAGAGTGCATTGTCTGCTCTCAAAATGTCAAACCGCGCGCTCAGAATTGTGGCAGGAATATAACGCCATACATACAAGGGCAGGTGCATGTTGTGTCGTGTGCAAATCTGAGGGAGTTGGATTGGTGCTACCGGAAAAAAGGTAGTAAGAAGAACTACAGCAGTAGCGAAATCAAGTACTTTGTAGTGAATTTAAAGCAAACGTGATTTTCCATGCACTATTTCAGATTACAAGTGTGTTACAAGTGTTACAAAAATGCATCAATAGTAAAACATCTGTGATGCTGTGATCGCCAAAGGAAACATAGTTAATAGAATAAAAAAGTGGTTTGATAGCACATGGAGTGAGGGCATAACCTCCATCACCTATGTTAGAGATTTATAAACTTTATAAAGATCTTTTTTATAACAGTTGACCTTGATATCAAATTTCATAATTATGTGTTTCAGAGAACTGATGGCATCCAATATGGCTTAGCATCCATTCATCTGTTTCATCAAGTCTGTGCAATCTCTAAAAATGCACTCTCTGTGTGAGCCCTGGATGTCCAAAGCAGCTACTGTAACAGCAATCTGTAAGCCATTCAGAAGCAGAATGCATCTAAGCAACTAAGGGCTTTTATAGTCTTAATTGTAATCAATTTAGAATGTGTTCTAAATTGAAAACACTATCTCTTTAGCCTATGAATTAAATGATCCAATCATTATAATTCATCATAATTCTAAAAACACAAAGTTTAAATAGAATCTTATGGTTACTCTATCTGAAACTTGCAAGTCTTAAAGACTTTTTTCTCTTTTTTGTCTCTAACTATGTTTAAACCATTTGTGGGAGGTTTTTTTTCTTATCTTGGTAAGAGTGCTCTCCACCACTCGTGAATTTTCACTTACCTAAGAGAAGAGCTACAATAAGAAATTCTAGAAAAATAAACTTGGAGTTGGAAAGAGGATCACACCACCCATTCAGTAATTTTTTTTCTATGTCCTGTTTCTACAATTAATTAATATTACTGTACATTATTTATCTCTGGAGAGAACCTGTTATCGAGCCTTGGGGGAAGTCCATTAAACACTCCACACTCTCTTTAGCATTGATCCTGTCTTCTTTTTTTATATATTGTGGTTTATTATGGAACCTATTTTTATCAGTATAATGCACTGTGAGGTGCTTCCGGTTACTCCCTGATATCCAGTGATCCAATAGTTTGACTTAAAGTTGTTGATTCGTAGCAAGTATGAGCAACTAGCTCATATGAACTTACATAATCTATTAATAATGGAATAAAATAAAATCTTTGGCATACAGGAATAAGCTTTGATGAAACTCATATGTTAAGAAGCTGAATATAGCACTCCATGAGGAGTCTTTCTCTGACTAAAGGCTAAAGAGTATAGGGGACTGGACCATTAAACCTTCCAGCACTGACCTGCTATGCCCTGGGCTCGCCAGTTACAGAAAGTAATCAGTGGCACTGTAGTAGAGCTTCTTCAGAACCTCCAGTGTGGTGTAGTTCCTGAGGACCCAAGACTGAAGCAGGCTATTGTCACAGTACTCCACCGTAGGCCCATAAGTCCCATCCTCCAGCCGACTGATAGTGAGGCATGACTGTGTGATAATGTGCAGGAACGTGCCCTTCTGATGGCCATCATTACACACCACAAAAAGCAGCAGGAATGAACATGAATGATATACAGTGCAACACGGACACACCAGGATCTAGTCTAGACCACCTCACTGCTCTACGACTATTTCATAACGCATGTGGGAAGTGCATGTGCATGTGACAAGATTAAAAGAACATTTCTGGTCTAAGATTTCATGAAAATATGATAATATTAAAGCAAACAGGATGAGCTGCTTGACAGATGATGAGTGATGGAAATGATGGATGGCTATGAAAGAACACACTGGAGGCCTGGCTTAGAACTGCAGCAATGTCTGTTATTATTTTCTCCAAATTCAGTGTTATATTGGCAGAAGTGGAAGAATTAAAACATTAATTTCATATATGAATAATTAAACATCTATTTTTAAACTTGCCATTCACCCCCTCTGTCATCCAGTGATTTATGTGAAAAACTAGTTTACTGACAGTGAAACGTTCACTAAAACTTTCATGATCTGGAATTTCGGGGCTAGCGACAGCTTTTAAAAATAGTTTAAAGATGGGCTGCATTGACAGACTGACATTTCTCAAAACCCAAACCGGTGAATATTTTATGCCGCATAAATTACTCATCAAAAATATTTTTCAGCAGTCTAGGCCAATATATAAATAAACTGGTCTACATGGGCTTTCAGTGGACTTCAGTTGTTGTTTTCAGTGGCCTAAATCATTTTGAGGTGAAAACACAATCGAGCACATGAATAGGCCAACACCATAGCCCAGTTCTCTACAGATAGTGATGTCTGTGGCTAAAATAAGTGCTGTTTTCCCAACTTTTACTTTTAACTCTTTCACAATGGTGTCCACTTCCATATGCCCTGTTCAAACATATTTTTTTGCATATTAAGTATTAAGTAAGCTTAAATACGCAGTGATTATTTATATCTTCAGAATGCTGTTAAGGATGCTTTTTGTTAGCAAGGAGGATACCTGTACACTAACGTACACTAGCAATTGTGTGGTAGACGTTTGCTTTAGGTTTGTTATCACTGATGACACTATTAATGGTTGCTATATCAGTGCACAACATTCATAAATCCAGTTCACAAAGACTTCTTAAAAATACAACACATTCTAATCTGCTCATAACAAAACAACACAACTAATGTTTCTCTCTAGAACACCGACATATCACACTACCACAACAGCCAGCAAAACTGCTTATCTTACCTTAAAATCATATTCCCATTTGCCAACATACTAATCAAACAAGAATAAACATGCTTTTTAAGTGACTTGTAGATCCTGGTAGTAAACAACAATGTGCTGGAAATACAAGCACATTGTTGCACCATAAAGCACCATAAAGCAGGATTTATGGTGTGTAGCACCATCTGGTGGTAAAAACATAAGTCTTAAACATAAGTGCTTAAAACACTTAAATCATTCCCATCCAAACTTTTTAATACATACCTCTGCATCATACTCAAACATTTGGTTGCCTTTCATGTGGTGGCACTTCAGCATGATGACGGGGCCGTTCAGACGGGACACGTCCAGACACAGATCATCAGTGCGGATTTCTTTATCTGCTGTGTATGAAAACACCTACACGGGACAGGAATAAAATGATGACACATAAACAAGGTCTCTAGTGTGATGAATGCGAGATGATGAAAAACGTTTTGAAACATTAAGCATGTGTAGTGGGTAGTATATTTGTACCTGGTTTCCACCCATCCCATGGCAGTTAAAGAAGCCAACTTTCTCATTCTCTTTCCTTCCCATGTTGTCCACACACTGGTTGGTCTCCACATTTCTGATCTGTGGATGAAGCAAGGCTGAGAACATTTACCATATTGATGCAGGATGCTACAGAACTTACTACAGAAACTCTAGATATTTTTGTTGATTTCGTTTTCTTCTGAAATGCCTACTGTAGGTACAAAGCTGAAATGCATCAACAACAACATATGTTTGAATTATATAGTTATATCTGACACTTTGATTAAAAATGTTTTAAAATGTTAAAAATTTTCTTGTAAGCCATACTTTGATATAAAACATACATCAGCATATTACCAAATGTATGGAGACATCGAACGATCACATCTAAATGTGACGTCTTTGCATGCTGTAGCTTAAAAAAAAATCTCTTATAAAAGGAACAAATGTGTTCCAGGACTACAATGTGCATTAAGCGAGCTCCATGAAGACGTGGTTTGTCAGGGTTAGAGTGGAAGAACTCTATGTTGAAATAGTGAGGCACAGTTGGCATTGCATCCTGAACACTTTACTGTATACCATTGCCAGATCCCACCAAATCTCTTGCGGCTGAATGAGTACAAACCCACATAGCCACCCTTAAAAAATGAATGGAAAGGCTTCCCAGGACAGTGGGGGTTATTATAAAAGCGAAAGAGAAACGATTCTAAAGTAGGATCAAGGTGTAATCATTACATGTTTACAGAGTGTTGGCCATTTAGTGGATTTACTTTTAGTAATAGCCCTTTAATAACATATTTCGAGCGTTAACTCTAAACATGAACTATTTCACTCACTCACTCATCATCTATACTACTTAATCCTGTATTCAGGGTTGCAGAGGGCCTGGAGCCTATCCCAGGAGGCTTAGGGCACGAGGCGGGGTACACCTTGGAGAGTGTGCCAATCCATCGCAGGGCACACACACACATACACTTACTCACACACTCTTTCATACACTACGGGGAATTTGGGAACGCCAATTAACCTAATCTGAACCCGGACCCTGGAAGTGCAAGGCGACAGTGCTAACCACTACACCACCGCGCTGCCTACATTAACTATTTGAAAAGTTTAAATAGAATCTTATGGTTACTCTATCTGAAACTTGCAAGTCTTAAACATAAACATAAGGATCAGCAAAGGATCTCAACAGTACTAATCTAAGAATGAATGAATGAATGAATGAACAAAGACAAACACAACACAGTGAATACAAATTTATTTAAAGATAAGTTAAGTATCCCATGCATGGCCTGAAAGTATAGGTGTCACATGGTGTTCTGTGTATGCTGTATATCTGTGAGCAACATGAACAATGTGCAATCTATTCTTAGTGCAAATTGAAGAGTGTCTAGCAGTGACCCTGGGACCCCTGTTTCTGATGCTGCTTTCAGTCTTGTGGAGCTCTAGGCTGAAAACATATTTCTTTGATCAAGCCTTTTGTGAATATGTTTTTTCTTACATCAAAAAGCAGATCTGCCAGATGTTTGGATGCAGTCACCCTGCGGGCAGTGGTGGCTCAACAGTTAAGGCTCTGGGTTACTACTGAGAAGGTTGGAGGTTCAAGCACTACCCGGCTGTCCATGATGGCCCCTTCAGCAACACCCTTAACCCCTCGCTGCTCCATGGGAGTCATATCATGGCTGACCCTGCACTCTGACCCCAACTTCGTCACTCTCTCTCTTTTAAGCTACAAACGGCACTTCTGAGACACCTTTGATCCTGACCCTGTCTGCCCTCCAGAACTGCCTGATCCATCCTGATGCCTTCCATTTGGAAACCACTCTTCACTATATTTATATCACTATCATACGGGGAACCTCATATGGTGTGGACAATTCCATTTAAAAACCATAAATAAAACAGTTTTGCTATGATGGCTTCTGTTCTGCTAGTTTTAGCATTCAAATTGATAACCCCTATAAACTGGATATTACTGTATGTTATATACAATTAATTTCCTTGTTCTTTAATAGCAAGCTTAGACCATATAGCATACAGTTATGGACGTGATTTAGTTATAGTCCTGTCATCTGTTATCACCCATATAAAGGGCTCCCTTTTGAGTCTGATTCCTCCCAAGGTTTCCACCTCATGTCATCTAAGCGAGCTATTCCTTTCCACAGTCACCTCCAGTAACTCTCAAAAATTGATAGAGGTATAAGTGGATACTTTTTTTTTTAAACATTTTCCACTTAGATTCTGAATTTTTATTTCCATAAAGCTGCTTTGTCACTGACAATCATAAATTGTTTTAAAGCTCTTCTTAGTGCTAACTTTAATAAATGTTAAGTCACCTAAAAATATGCTATTTCATAATGACCACCATATAAACTTTTTAAGAGTGTGCTTTCTAATTAAATATCTTAAAACCTAATGTGTCTGCAGTAAAAGTGATATAAAGCTCATTGAGGCCAAAAGCCTTCAAGAAGGTGAACCAGCTCAGAGGTGTAACAGGCAAGGTTTTACTGTAGCTTTATAAATTATCAAGTCTCAGCATAACGTCTAGTACACACACTGCATTTCTCCAAACAGCATCTCACACTGATCATTATAAATCATCAGCTTGGGCTGGCAATGGTCCCTTACTCCCTGGACACTATTAGCTTAATAGAGCTGAACCCAGGCTTAACATTAACACACTGGCCTTTCTTTTTAGATGAGATATACTAAAATATTTAAAATCTGTCTATATCGTCAAAGTTATTACAGGTGACTGCCAAGATATCTTTTTCATAACATTTCATGATTTTTTTTTTTTTTTGGCAAATTTTGAGCAGGAAACAGTGTATTGGGTAGTAAAAAACACTGCATGGTAAGTGTAAAAATAACCCGTTAGCTGTATTACACACATCAAAATCCCACCTCTCAGTAAAGAGAAACAATCACCTTCTTGGTTAGGATTTTAATAGAAAGTGTTTGGCCTAAAAAATTCTTATATTGATGCAAGTAAAGAACATTAATTCCATGTTTAAAATGCATCTTGTCAATCCGTTCTTGCAAGTAGTTGGCAGTCTGGTCTTCTATGCCTGAAAATAACTCCCTGTGAGCATTACAAAGATAGCCACTGAGGGGACAGACTTTTGCAGAATGTTGCATGACGACACATTGGCACATCAGCTCGGGTCCGTGTGCATAGTGTTTGCTTGGTGGGTTTCCTCTGGTTTCCTCCCACAAAAGACATGCAAACTATGCCAATTGACATTTCCATATTTCCCCTACCAATAGTAAGAGTATGTTTGTGTGTCCTGTGATAGATTGGCACCCCGTCCAGGGTGTACCCCGCTTCGTGCCCGGTGTCCCCTGGGATAGATTCCAGCGACGCTCTACAGGATAAGCGGTATAGAGAATGAGTGAGTAAGATATTGCTGAAACTCCTTGTCCTTGTGCACAGGGCTGGTTAAAACATTCTATCCAATCTTGTGGTTTTCTGAGCTTATTGTTGACTGGGTGGTAAAAATCTAACGGCAAATCCTGATCTGTGTTACTTTGTTTCCAAGAGACAGTACTATGAAAATGCTATTCAGCTTTCTGCATACTAAGAAGGCCAGTTGTCCACTGATTTGGTATGTTCAACTTTCTAAAAGATCAGACTAAAGGCTATTAGCCACTCGTCACTGCTCGGGCCATCAGCAGGCAATCACATATCACTCTCAGACACTCGGTGCCCCATCTGTGGCAGCTGGCACTCTACAATCCCCCACTCAGTTCATACAGTCATGTACAGGGTTACACGTGTCCATTCATCAACAGTGACAACCTGCCAACAGCACAAGAAATGGCACCATGGACACAGACAGGCATTAAGGCTTTATTGGAAAGTTTGTAGCCTTGCCAAATTCTCAACTCACAAGGTGTTGATTTAAAGTTTGTACTTACACTAGGGCCTGTGATTTATGATTTATGTTTATATTAATGTCATCATTCTAATAATTTATAATTATAATGTATCATTCACAAGTACTGCTATTGGGGATAATCTACATGAACCACATTAATAATAAACAAGTGAAAAACATATTATTTACCTAATAAGAAGCATAATTCTTGCTATAAATAATATATATTGCTATAAATGTCTTTTGTGGAAAGACATTTACTAAATCTAGTTATGACAGTTTATGAATTATCAGAAGGACCAACTTCTAAAAGGTGGAAACAACTAGCTAGAGAACTTTCACTAACAATGTTAGCCATGCATCTACAGTTAGGAGGAAACAATGAGCCACACAGAGGCATCAGCGCTCACAGCCATCTGTACTGCTTTTACAGAAACTCTTGAGTGTCAACGCTTTGTAACAGTCGCTAACTTTTTTCCACAAGAAAGTCTTTAATTGACTTTAGACAATTGACTTGTGCCTTCTGGTTTCGCAATAACAAGCTGAATATTTTCATCTCTTCTAAAAAAAAAAAAAGAGCAGCTAGTGTGGGAATGACGGTCATTATCTACTATAATGAAAGCAATAACAGCGACTAACTTGGATGTTCCACAGCATTAAACGTAAATATAATTTTTTTCTCTTTTTAAAGTGTCATACTTTTTTTTTATTAAAAAAATGGGAATCATCATTATGGTCTAAATGGCAGGGCTGACTGATTGAATACTGGTAATCCAAACCAATTTTACTGGATTTGGTGTAATGATGGTGACCAGAATGTGAAACTTTTTTTTAGCATGAATCACTTTTAAAACATTTTTAATAGAAAATCCACTATTTTACTGTGCTGATTATCCACTGTTGGTAATGATGATGTAATCCTTTACAATGCAACAAAGTGAAGGTGTTTTAAAGCACTGTTTTTTAGTAAACCCAATGACATGCATTTGTGCAACCCTGCAATCTGTAAGATGACAAAAGCCCTATAGACCACAATTTGTAATGCATATGACACTTCTATCAGTCTATTGTGGTGAGATGCCATTTTCTACACAGTGGATTTCCGGCGTGTTGCAATAAAAAGGAGACAAGTGACAGGTGATCTGTCTGGCAGCTGGAGGCATTCACAATGTGCCTTGACTTTGCAAACAATGTTCTGATGTTAGTGTAAGTCTACAGATGAAAGACAGCTTCATTCTTCACAAAACCAAAAAAGACAGAATTTCTTGCTGAATTAGAGCAACAATGACATTTTGATCAATTAAGTATTGATCCTGTAATACATCAGACCTAACAGGAAATACTGGAATAAAGTAACAGAGCCCAGAAAGTTGTATACCTCTCCAAGTGAGTAGTATCTGCGTGGTATCTGTGAATCAGGGTAGATGTTCTCCAGATACCAGGAGAAAGGCTTACACTGCAGAGCTTCTCTCAGAGCCTTGCGGGCAGATACATCTCCGTAGTCCACTCGCACCACACCTGAAAAAATACACAACTACTCATATATTGCACAGCATTGTAGCAAGAACAGGTAAAAAAAAAACATTAAAGCTAATACAGTCTGTCTCCTAACCAACTACCAGTTATTAGGTTGTGCATCTGAATTAATGCAACTATATTGTCAAAAAGAATCTGTTTCAAGTTAACATTTTTATTAGTAACCAGAGAGATTAAAAAAACACCATTCTCTTGCTAACTGCTGACCAGTAAAATGGAAAACAGACCTAAGCTTTAAAAGATGAGAGTAAAATGATCTAAATGTCTGTTTCTTTTATTATTATTATTATTATTATTATTATTATTATTATTAATAATATTATTATTATTATTATTAGCTATCTGATAAATAATCTAATTAATTAACTCATGCACACATGCACTCATACATTTGTGAAAATATTGCCTTAACCACTAGAGGGAGCTTCAGTATCAAATTTCTAATACAAAGTTTTCTGTTTTTATTTTTTATTTTATTTGTTTTTTAATTAGGGCTATTTTTGATATACCACTTTTCCAAAGGAAACTTTTTTTTAATTTTTTTTTTTTTTTTTTTTTTACAAATTTTAATTACATAAACAAAATACTTTAAACTGTGCTATATGTGAGCAATTAACCTGTAGGTCTTAAAGGACCAGACTTAATGTCTTAAAGCTGTTGGTGGAGCCTGACATATTAGTAACTATTAGTAGTTTAAAAAATGCTTCAGAAAGCAACAGGGGAATGTGATAAAAGCATTATATTTAGGTAATGTTGAAACAGTGCCTTTCCATTTTATTTAATAAATGTAACCCTTGAATAAATACTCCCACACCCTTGATATTTCTGTCAGTGACCTGGTAGCTGTACAGTCTATACCTGCTTAACATGATTAAACACCAATAAAGCAAAGCACAAGACATGCATGTGTACTAAGCAACAAGTTCTTCACACATTTCATTTTGGCACTGAACACTGTCACATTACTTAGGTTGGCACATAAATGCCGATACCATCAACAAATTTACGCTGAAGCTAGGAACACACTATTACTAACCTATGTACTGTAGCTACTTAATTTAGTAGGCATACAAAAATGCACCGCTATAATTAAATATACTATAGTTAAATATAGTATAGTTAAATTTGCCATAGTTAGACAATAGCATTCATAGAATACATCGTGAGCAAGTCTTTCTTTCCCTTTGATTTGCTTTTCGATTCCACTTTTATGCTTAGAACTGAAAGGTATTCTCATACGTTTGCCATTTTGGCTGGTAGGCTGATGAAATTTGACATATTGCATTAGATATAATTCACATTGACCTCACCTTAGAGCTCAACACAGCCATGGTTTACCTTATAAACTTTCACATAAATAATGGAATATTTTATGAGAGAAAAGTCTTACTTGAATGTTATGCTTATAATGAACGCAAAGTGTAAAGTATTTCACATTAAATTTAAAGTAATACTGTAAAGAAAACTGCATGCGTATATAAGATGTACATGCTGTGCACTGTCTACTTCTGAAAAGTTGAAGAAACCAGCTAGAGTTGGTAAATGGAGTAATTTCACTGCTCGGTAGTGCCCGTAGCCACTCATCTACAGTTCAAAGGAAGCAATTAGCCAACACAGTGGCATCAGCTCGCAAAGCCACATGGATTGCAAGCCCCAGGTAAATTGATTTAGCTGCACCATAGTATTTGTGACCTGACTTATGATTTATAAATAAATAATACGCTGTGTCTTAGTTCCTAGTTGGTGGCTTTTTCCAGGATAATAAAATCTCTGCCTGATATCTGATATCCTGCGACTGCCCTGCTCGCCTCTCATCCACCCTTTGTTTCTTAAAGCAACAGGAATATTGCTTAATATGAGCTTAAATGTTAACTATAGTACAAGACATCATATATGAAACAAGACTTATTGCATTTTTTTATAACCTGAGCTGAAAGAAGGTCAGGCCACTTTAATAGATTAGTCTCTTAGTTAAGATGACAACCTGCCTCAGCTCACTATTTCCCTTCTCTTCCCTGCAACAGCTGTAACACTACACTGGCTATGCCACACAGGGCTCTCCTGCTGCCCCAACCTAGAAACTCATTTATCATTTCTGCACAGTGGACTCCTCCAATAGGATACATTTACAGTAATCACTCCTCCATCCCCCCCCCCATACGTACGTCTCCATGAATAACCAATTACTCTCGCCAATTGCTGTGTGACATGAGCATAGCTGTCTCAGGTACCATAATACTAATAGACGGATGATACGGCAATTCGTGTCATGACATTTGCGCAATGCATCATGACAGATTTAGGTTTTCAGATTTAGGTCTTTTCCAAAATATTTAAAATACATCTAAAGATGATGTCAACCTCAAACAGGTGCAGCATTTAACCAAAAGACACCAAAAAAAGGCTGCAATCTACTGACAAAATGATATATAATTTATTAATTATGCTGCAATTATTGAATACAAAAATGGTACATTTAATGGTTAAATATTGCAGTTTAAATCACGATATATCAAAAGAATCGTAATGTGAATTTTGGAGCAAATCGTGCAGCCCTGATAAACTCATAACTTTACAGCGTACATGCTAATTGTAAAAACAGACAGTTCTACACCACGGTCATACGGTGAACACTTGTGGTAAAAATACCACAACTACTTCAGTGTTTCACTCTTGTTGAGTATGCTGTTAGTAGACATCGCTTTAGAGCAAGATCTGCAGGACTTTCTTAAAAAATGACTTATTTTGGACAGGAAGGAAGCAAAGCTTGTGCTCTTTTAGAAGAAACTGGCTTCCTAACTCTGTTTAACAAGAAGGAGCTCCTAGTTTGGAGGGGGGAAACATGGCAAACAGAAATGTTACGCCATCTTGGGAAGACGTTAATATCTTTAAGTGTAGTTAAATGCCCAACAAGATCAGGTAAAAGAATACGCATGAAAAATTATTAGGATGAACGTTTTTTACGTATTTTATAATAAACAAGCCAACTACCAGTTCACTCAAGCTTGCTCGGTCTCTGCTGAAACGAATATATTATTAGAACTTGACCTGAAGTCTCATTAAAACCTGTATAGTCGAAGCCCTTTTCTTACATTATCCTCCACTTCACCTTCGAGAATACAGTTAAAAACTGTTGGCACCCTGTGGGTGGAGGACTGACTCACTAGCGCCTGGGTTAAAAAAATAAAATAAAAAAAAAACCAACATCCGGACAAGTAAAGAAAAACACACACACACACACACACACACACACACAATGCTTTCATATCCTTCTGCTCAAACCAGATACGAGAGTGACAAACGAATGGCGTGCAAAATTGGGTTCCTTTTATGGTGTTTACCCGTGTAAAAAGGGAGTTTCCATTCATATAGATGTTTGTGTTTTGCTGTCAGATCACATTGCTTGCTTTATTAGCTTGTCCTCACACCATTGTGAAATGTGTATGTTTGTGCTGACGAACTTTTATGCTAAACAGATGTTATGTTCTCGTTGTAACTGCAGGAAAGTCTACACTTGATCGACCTCGTCAACATCGGATCTTAAGGCTTTACTCCCATAAATCACTTAAGATTAGCAATAATCTGTGAGGAAACATCTGTCCCCTGTAATGCCTACTATTAAATCAGCTCTGACTGGTGACTGCACTTTGGAGCGGTTACATAAAGTCTTAGGGGAGTGACACGAGCAGAGAATATTTGGTACAAAATACAAAATACGATTTAATACAGCAGGGTAGTGAGCAGGGGGGGGAATCCTGCATTCTAATGCACTTGACTGAAAAAAACAACAATGGCTGTAGCAGCAGGCAAGAGCTTTCCCATAATCATTAAGGCCTGTTGAATAGAAGCACTTTGCCTTCCTGGTAATTTAGCCTGGGAATAACGGACTGAAACATTAGTGTTGCTGAGTCTGTTTAATGTATGTAATAATCACAAGCATACGCCACACACACACACACACACACACACACTCAGGCAAGCTTGTGCTGAATCAGTCGATGCTGTAGAGGCTGAAGAATTCACTGTAAAATCTGGGAAGTACATATTTGGTAGTGAAGATTCAAAAGCAGGATTCAGAAAAATGCATCTAGGGCTTAAGTGACTTCCATGACTCTAGGAACAAAACTAAACTATCTAATAACATAAGGATAGGTTCGTTCTTCAAACAAGCGAGTCATGAAAGTCACTTAACCGTATTAAATTCTCTGACGTTCCAATATGCAGCTTTTTTTGGCTACGCTGCGAAGAGTCTGAAGAGCTTATACACACAAAAATAAATTAAAAAATCAGCAATAAATTGAAGTTAATCTACTTTAATCAATGTTCAGTGTTTAAACAGATTGAGAATAGAACCCCAAGGCCTGTATTCAGGTAAAAACTTATTTAAATTACAGAGATGCACACCTTCTTGCGTAAGGGAGAAACAACAAGCCGCAATACAAATTTACTGCACTTGCTCAATCTGAGAAAACCAAATCAGATATTACGTCGTAACCTACTCAATAATAATAATAATAATAATAATAACAAAACAATAAAAAGAAGAAGAATTTTAGAAGTAACCAATGAGAAACATTTTCAGTTCAGGGAAGTAGTAGGTAGTTTTCAGAACAACATAAAAGTCAATTTTAAAAGGTCACCACATGAAAGGTCTGCTATCACAACCGCAGTCATCCACTAGCTGGAAGTTATCAAACAGCGTCCCATTTCCTTGATTTGCACCCTACATGACATACCATAAACGCTGAATGCTCTATCCATTGCCTCACAACTAGTGCAGAAAGCCCTTTTGAGATTCAGTCCCAGAAAACACGACTGCTTGTGTCCGTGTCTAACATCGTCTTGTCTGCGTTAGCGATGTTTGGAAGAGTGTACACCTATTATGTGAACATTTGATGCTCTCCATTTTCATTTAACTAGGGTAGTCGTATTTATGTGCTTCAAAAAAAGTATTTTAATACTTGTGTTGATCAACTCACCAGGTGATATAACCTCTAGAGAAACGCCTCATAGTTTGACGGAGAGGGTTAAAGAAATGCCCACTCCCAGCACCATTTGTGGCAAGGGAGAAGAGCTACAAAATCCTTTATAAGACATTGTATTAAATAATTTAATCAATTGGGGAATTTAATAGATTTTTCTTTTTGGCCGATTCATTTAATTGAAACGTAATGTATAATGTAAATATACCACAGCTTTTAGAAAGGGAAAAAAAGGCATCCATCATCCACAAATACTCACAAAACTTGAGTGGCTTCCTTTTTGCTCTGTGTGTGTATATACAGAGAAAAAGAGAATTACCACTTTATACGAGATGTGACATTTAGACCATCTATGCCAAGTTACACAGCATTTCAATGCATATTAAATATTTTTAATACTACAAAAGCTGTGGAAAATGCAACTTGGATATTGCTGTAAGCTTATAGAATCAGTCCAGCCAGGCTTATAGTCTGATTGTTTCATAAATCAAGGCTATTTTTCTGCACAATATTCTCTGGCAGTTAGGTTCACCGAGAGAGGTGAGGATAGAGAGCAGATCTGAGCCCAGGACACAACCTTGAGCTAACTTCAAGAGCCTCATCTCCTTCCTCTCAAGGCGTTTAATATCCCATTCCCTTAGAGTTTATCCATCTCAACGTAGGTGGAGGGGGGAAAAAAAATATTCTGTTCATTCAAAATACATTTTTCTTTCACAGTGCTGAACTAACAAACACAAAAAAAGTTACAGCCAGGTGATGAAGTATCTTTAATACCACAAGGGAACAGAATCTGACTCAGGCAGTAAATATGTCAGTGAAATATTATTCCAGGTCAGAGGAAATTAAATTACATATTTGATGGAGATCAGAAAAAAACTTAAATCAAAGGTGGTATGCGTTTGCTGTACCTTAATACACAATAGTGAGGGATAATCAAAGTGGTTATTTGGCAATATAGACTAATTGGCAGATTTCATATGGATCGTATGGGTTACAGTGTGAACTTGAGTGAAAGAGCAAATAGTACACAGGTAAAGTTAGTCTTCCATTTACACGTCGACACTTGTTACATTATTAGGTCGAAAGAAAGGCAGGTCAAGTAAAGTAAAAATTATTATTTTTACTTCATGCACTCTGGAGTTCTAACATTCACTTCAAGTGTTTTCATTATTTATTTCAATCACTTTTGGAAAAATTGTAACAGGCTTCCTGAAGGACTTTTTTGGCAAATTATAGGCAAGGTTTTGGCTCTCATTTTCAGTTTAGTCCCTGTATCTGAACGGTTTCAGAGGAAAGTTTTTTGTTTGTTAAGCTGAACATTGACCTATGAATCATTCAAGCATTTAAGAAAAAAACTAAACCAGAAAACATTAACTTAAGGCATGAACCAGTGAGAAACAGGTGCAGATGATGACAGATAATCAGGCCGGTGATTAGTACACTGGTGATCCTGAATGCTGAGTGGTTGGAACAGACGAGAGGACAAATTAAGTTGTTCCCGTAAACTAAACAAATTTTTTTTATTGTATCATCATCATGCACTTTGCATATAAAATACAATAAAATATTGTTCCCATTTATTTAGTTAATCACTTAATTTAAAATGAAGAAATGTCGAATAGCTTAAGGCCTTTGCATAGTACTGTATACATACTGTATCACTTTCCTAAGTTAGGCGTCTAGCATGTTTCTAGCAAAACACTAACATGGCAGCATCAAAAAATTCTGATCAGCTCACTGCCGCTTTGGATTACATTTTAAGGAAAGTTTTAGCATTAATTTCAAAGCTCTGTCCTTAGTGATGTGCTGAATGTTTTCTTACTGTTTTTTTTTTCTTTAATCTAACATTTAGATATTAGAAAAAACAGTAAGTAACTGTAGGAGATGGTTATTAATGTAAAATGGTATGTTTTTCTTTGTATTGGTTTAAACTTTTAAATAACCTTGATGGATATTTTCATTTACAAATAAATATGCATATATACACATATGAACATGCACGATCATGACTATAACACTTGAAAATCACGTTAAGACATGAATTCAAATAACCAAATTAACTGAATAGTTCCCGGCTCTATAACTAATGAAATCAGAAATACCTGAGCTCTACAATGAAATTGTAACAGTTCACACAAACGGTGCTGACAAACACTACAATGGAAACATTACTAATGGACAGTCTACTTGAGACATTAATTGTGTTTGATCAGTCAACCCTATCCGCCGTTTCTACAGTAGATGCACTGTTTTAGCCCTGTTAAGTTCAGCTAGTGCCATAAATGGTAGTAGGGAAAATAAAAATTAAAATGCAAAATCACATAACCAACTACTCAGTGTATATGCACTAAAACTCAAATCACACAAATAAGAAGAAATGCACACAGAAATAGTTGATTCATTGGTACTGTGATCATAAACCCCAGCTCCACATGTGCTTAGAGACTCGATTAGTTCTATATTCAGACTTATTTCAACATACACCCTTTGTTATGGATGACATGAGATTTGGTAATGAAATACGGCCAAACTAAAACCCAGGTCCCCCACACACAAACAAATTTGTAGAAGCATAAGCCTTGATTAATCTAATTTTTCTACAAAGGCTAGAATGTTGTTATGAAATGGTGAGATGTCACTTGTAAGCTGTTAACACCCACAATGTATTTTATACGCCGGCCTCTCTGATTGTAGTATACTGACTGCATCATACTGCTAAAAGATACTCTATTCAAAACGCTCTTTAAAAACAAAAGGTCTACTGCATTACATAAGCACCAGCAGCCCCAAAATATCCTCGATGAACAGTCTGTATATATAAATATTTAAAGAAATGCCACAATTGTGGTGAAAACCATGCAGCATTAGATTTAAGAACAATACATATCCATTGCAATCCATCACTGCAAATAGCAAGATAATTAGAGACTTTATTATTGCAATATTGGCCTTTGCAACCACTCAAGTATACACTGTTCACATCAACAAAACATTTTTCTTCTGTGTTTATTCTGAACAGCTTTAAAGATCCTACAGCCCTATGTTTTATGCCTTATGAATATCAATTAACTGACAATTTTGAGAAATAAAACATACTTAACTGCTCGCTGTCATGCTCAAAGTTTGACTGAAAAAAAAAATCGTGATCAAGTAAAAAAAAAAAAAAAAAAGGACTGATTTATATTACTACTGCTACACAATGTTAATAAGTTCTAGCATGAGCAGATCAGGTGCAAAGTAGCTAATGTAAGTGTATTATGGAAATGTAACTTTTAGAAAATAGGATTTTTGTATAGCCAATATACCAATAAAGGGAGCGAAAATCACAAGTACATGTAAATGCTCCTCGTATATTGCCCCCCCCCAACCCCGCGCTCCAGGTGTGAATGGCCGTTTTTATTGTGCCCCATTACAACCCAGTGTTGCTGTGATTGGCCCCAGATCCTCCATGGCCCAAACACCAGGATAAAGCGGCTACTGAAGCTGAACAAATTAATGCCTTAGAACGTACAAGAGACACTGCAGGTTCCTTGCCAACCAAAGGACCATCAAAACTGCAAAGTGTATAATAAATAATACATATATTTATTCTTTTTTACATTCTATAATGAAGCTCCTGTATCAAACCATCACAAATCCAACACACCACCACAAACAGCCTAGCACTGCAGTAAGTTAATTCTAATAGCCGTCGCAACCGTCTCCATTTTAGCAGATTTTGCCAACACTACATTAAAAGAAGGCGCTGAGCATCAAAAGCAGGAACTGGACTGGATTAATTCAATTGAAAACTGCATCATGATCTCAGTAAATACGACATTAATTTAAAGAGCAGTGAAAAGGCTGTCTGCGCCTCCCCCCCCCCCAAAAAAAAAAAAAGGAGAAGGGGGGAAAAAAAAAAAAAAGTAGCAGCTACTTCCTAAAGCTTTAAACAAATTCCAGCAGGTACTGCAAGACAGCTGCACAAAAGATGGGAGTGAGCTAGACAGCAGAAAATGTGAGCAAAGAAGAGTATGAACAGATGTGTCCACAACCAGGGAGTGAAAATTATTTCTTGGCAGCACTTGGCAGGTTCCTTCAAAGCCGATTTAAAAGCACGGAAAAAAAAAAAGAAAAAAAAAACTTCTAGAGAAAGATGGAACCACCAGAAACCCAAAGGATGCCACGTGGGACTGACTGAGGAGGTCTCACTCTACGGTAGGCGCTGTAAAGCTGGGACTTCATCCAATTACTGCTACTGCCAGGCATGGAGGTTTTTTTTTGTTTGTTTCTCCATCCCTCCCTTACTTTCTCCGAGCTTATAAAGCTTCTCCGCTCTATTTTTTTTATTTTTTTATGAGACAGCTACTAGCCACATATGCTGCACAGCTGCTTCCATAAACACAGGATTGAGTAGTTTCTCACTCGCACATATATTGAGAAAATGGAAATAACTGGGTTGCTGCAACTTGTAATCTGCTACCTGCTGCCTGAAATTACTTCTGATTAAATTATTGCTAAAAATACTCTATTTTAATATATTTCCCCCCCACGTGGCTTTATGGGACTGGAATGATCTTCAAATGGCTGTGCACCTTTTCTGAGTGCATTATAGCAAACAACCTTGATGCATGCAAGAGTTGCAGTAACAGTAGTTAGTAGTAGCATGCAGTAGTTCAGCCGTGTGCCATGGATGAGCTCATGCTTGCACATTGCTCAAACTAGGGCAAAGCCAATAATCAGAAACACTTCCTGCTGTCCTGGAGATGGACACACATCACCATGGTGACTCAGGCACAAATCAGCAACCTACGTGCTGGGATGTAACCATGCAATTAAGATTCACAAAACCACACACAAACATTGGTGACTTATTTAAGAAATCGAATTTACCTAAACAATAGATACTAGGGAGTCCATAAATATTTGGACACTGAAAACCCATGAGCTCAAAGTTTGAGAGGATCTCCCAAAACAAATCAGCTGAACATTGTAGCCATTACAGGACTTTTATAGGGGTTCCATGGCAGACGTAGGTCACTCCCTCATAATTTCACTTACAAGTAAGCAGATAAAAAAGGTGTGTCGGTCTTAAGTCTAAGAGCAGTCACTGTCAGTTATACAAACCAACAATAGGCTGAAAAAAGTCATTTGGTGCAGTCTTAGAAAGGATGACAGCACTGCTGAGCTCGGGAACATCAAAATACTCAGAAGACCTCAGAAAACAACTGCAGTGGAAAGTGCAAAATGGATGGACATTCTTTCTTGGTGAAGAAAAACTTCTTCCCAACAGTTGGCCAGCTCAGGAGTGTGACAAAGCAGTACAATAACATCTGAAGAATACCAATCAGCAGAATGCTTCAGAATTCAACAGACAACTCTGCACTGGGCAGCTGGACAATGACCCAAAGCAAAAGATTTTTAGTTAAAGAAGTGCTGATCTGAATTGAATGCTGAAGACAGAACACACCAAGTAAAGACAGCTGCAATGGGTGGGCAGAACATAACCTGGGAAGAAACCACGTGTCGAGTGATGACTGTAGGTTTCAGACTTCAGGCAGTCATTGACCAAAATCGCGAAGGATTTACAGTCAAAAATAGAATAAAATAAAAATAATGTCGTATATGATTACGTGAGCTTGTCCAGATGAGCGGCATGGTTGCATAGCAGGTAGCACTGTGGCCTCGCATCTCCAGGATCAAAGGTTCGATTCCTGACGCATCGGTGTGTGGACTCAGTTCTCACTGTGCTTGGTGGGTTTTCTTCGGGTGCTCCGGTTTGCTCCGACAATCCAAAGACAAGGGTGTGTGCTTGTGTGTCCTGCGATGGACGGGTACCAGTCCAGGGTGTAGCCTGATAAGCGGTAGATAGTGAGTGAGCTTGTCCAGTTACTACTGATCCCTTATAACATATATAAAATTCTGCAATTCGTACATGTGATTCAGATGGAAAATACATCACAGATACTACACACAGATGATAACAGTTGGTTGTCCAGAGTTTCCTCAAGATTGCGGGCAGTACCTGAAGGAGTGATCCGATTGTTGACCAGGGAGATTACAAGGTATGGGATGGGGTTCGGTCTTACCTTTAAACAATTTAAACTACCTTAAAATTAAACATTTAACTGAGCAGCACGTATTCCTGTCCTCCATGGTATTGATGATTTCTAAACAATCGTAGCAAATGATTTCCTATAAAAAAATAAGGGGGGGGGGCATGAATTTCTCACTGGGTATGAGCAGATATAGAGGATACTGGGTGCATTTGTTATTTCCTTCCACAATGAGCCAATGAGCCTCACCATCATCCTCTGAACACCAAGGGGGAGTGTTTAAAGTGTAACGCTCATTGGGGATCAATTATTTACAGACTGTAGTCTTTCAAATCAAAACACCAAAAAAAAAAATTATGAGCTTAGAGGCTATCTGAGAGAGATTAAAATTCTGCGTTTGATTCAGTCAGGTTCTTCCAGAAGGCTTGTCTGTAGAATATTAATTGTAATAAAAGAGTAATCCTAAGTAAAAAGCATTAAACCACTCTACCAAATATTCTCCACCTATTCAGCAATAAAAAACTAAAACTCTTAACATTCAGTTTCACTTCTTTTTTTTCTTTTCTTCTCAAAAGCAGCACATAAGCCTCCTGTGTCTTTACAACATTTTCCTTTTGAGAACAAACCTTACTCTCTCTAGCTACGTACGTCCCATACCCTTCTCAAGTCCACATTTATAATTAGCGTTCCCTGCGTCAGACGTAAGGCGACTGACCTCAGCTTTGAGAGCAAAAGGGAGGTTCTGGTTTGCTTAGAGAAAAAGATGATGCGTTTCCAGCTTCTCCTTTAGATTTCATCACCTTCATGACGTGCTGTGGATTTAGAGGAATTACACCGGCTCTGCCTGAGCATAACATGTAATCAGACACCCAGCCACTGAGACACTGAAGGCCGAGACTGTCTGAACACCATGTGGTTTCCACACACCCCATCTTATTGTTGGAAAAAATGTGGGTGTACTCAAGACATGCTTTAAAGCTAAAGAAAATAAATAACATCGACAGACTAATAAAAACTGCTTTTATTGACACCGTTCTGCAATATATTGTGTAATATAACCGCTCGTTCTGACTTGAGGGATCTGATTGGACGAGAACCATTCGTCCATGAGTGATAATGAAGAGTGACAGCACTGGGATGAGCATGAATCCACATCACAGTTATATTATGATCATTAATAACATTAACTGTTGGGTTACCATCAGAGGCGAAAGTAGTTTGGTACGTTCTGAAGTACTGAGAGAGAGAGCAGTTGCCGGTCAAAACCCGCATTCAAAATCAATATCATTTCAAATCAAAGCATTTTTAGCAAGAAAACTGATAGCGTCATCTTAAACAACACTTTCTCTCCTTAATGATCATTTCCAAGTCGTTTTGAATTGCCTCTGTGCTGTTTTAAGCTAACCAACGTCTAACACAAGGCTGAATTCAAAATCCGTATCTAACCCGTATTCAAGGGCACAAATTGGCGTGTGGAACAAGTGAATGTACACCCTAGGCCATTAACTTTCAATTTAAGTAGCCTTCAATTTTTTTATTTGGGATTTAGCCCCACAGCACAGAAGTTGACGGAGCTGTGGAAATGTTGCATAAAAGCAATATTGCACTCGAGGTCTTGCTGCGTAGAACATCCCAACTTTAGACAGGTGCAACTGTAAGGTTAGGTAACACTGGAATGTATTAGGCAGCATATAAGGAGTCAGTTTTCAAGCTTGATGCATTGGAAACAGGAAAAATGGGAAAATATACAGATCTGGAAAACTTTGACTACAGCCAAATTGCGATGGCTAGATGACGGAGAGCATCTCTAAAAACAACCGGTCTTGTGCTGGTGTTCCTGGAATGTAGTGGTTAGTACCAACCAAAAGCAGTACTTTGGCTGATCAGTGTATACACCCAGTTCCAGTATAAAGACTGCAACAGCAACTGTGACATTCACCTAAAATTAAAAACAGCGGATTTGATTTCTCAAAATAAGCTCAAGCAACCATTTCAAAGCAACTTCTAAATTTGAAATATGAATGAGATCTGAGATGTCGAACAAATAAAATAGAAGGTCTAATTTCAAGCGAAGCTTTAAAGTCACATGGCTAGATATTGCAACTGTGCAATATGGCCAAAAGTTTGTGGACAGCTGACAATTACAGGTAAATGTGGGTTTTTCCAAAACGGTCACCACGTCGCTGGAGGCACACAACTGTAGAGGATGTCTTGGTCTTATTTAGCATTAAGATTTACCTTCATCTGAGCCTAGAGGCCCACACCCGTTTCTGAATAACAGAGCCCATGTGCATGCAGCAAGCTCCAGGAGGACATACTTTGTATATGGTACTTTGGTATATAAACCCAAGCTGAAAGCTTCCTCCTGATCTACTATATATAGAGTCCTGCAACAGTACTGCAGTCGGTCAGTGTATAGACAGTCAGGCTACCGGAGCACTATAATGATGCCTACTGGAACGATTGAAGAGAAGTGTGTGAGCAACCAAACTCAGGCTCCCTCAACAGCGGCAACTGTCAGGTAGAGTTATAGCACATGTCAAATTTTCACTTCTAATCACATGCCTTTAATGGCACTACAGAGCCCCATTCATCCATCAGCTGGTGAGACTTACTCTATTCGTATTATAATAGGTTAGTGATATGAACAGATATCAGATATGATCGAGACATGACTCATGGTTTAGGGGGCATTGCCCGTTTCTAACCAAATCGTGGCTTATATGGTTTAAAAATTTAGAAAAAAAAGATGGAAAAAGTAATGAAAATGAAGAATGTCTAAATAAAGTCTGATAGTAACTGAACCAGTGTAAGAAATTTCAAAAGGTTTGATCAATCGGCTCTTTTTTTTTTTTGTTTGGTGGTTGTTGTTTTTTTTTGTTTTGTTTTATTTAAGGAACTCACTGTGACATTTCACCACGATGATACAATCATGGTACTACATGTCAAAGGCAACTAAAAACTGTTGCTTAAAACGATTACCTGAAACTACTTCCTGAAACTGTTTTCCAAAACAACTTTCAATGTCTGTCCTTTAAAACACAGAATAAAATTCGACTTAGACAAACTGACTAACCTGGTGTCAAGGAAATGATAGGGGTGATAACATTGGAGGACTAATTTAGCCCGGTGCTTTATTCAGGGCACTGCTATGAATTAATTATACTGGAGAAAATCAAACTCTGTACAGCTCAATAAAATTCTTTGAGAGGGCAAAGGGAGCCCTATGATGATCTATAGAAATACATGCCTGTTTTTAAATATACTAGAATAAAAGAAATTGAAATGAAATTTATCTTTTTCCAGCACAAAAGAATTTTTTCACAGCTGTTACATCAGGCACAGAAGCCCAAAGGACCTGCAACATAAACAGATTACCTTGCTTGTGTAGAGACCGCACATGCACCCCAGAGGAACACCACGTCAGTCACAAATCAGCATAACCACAACGCTTTCTTGTGAAGCAAATATGATCAGTCATTAACATCATCATCATTACTGCCTTTATTACTGGATATCACCACCACAAAGGGGCATGCTCATGCCAACACAAGACTTGAATATTTAAACTCCTTTACATTTATTATTAAGTTTTATTAGTCTACATCCTGTGATTGGATAATTACTATTCACATCTTGCACCTGTACACACCATTATCCTACAGCTCAAACGTGCTGCTGTTAGCTTGACAATTTTTAAAGCTTTTGGTTTTTAAAAATAAGATTAACAATAATTGAAGCTGACTCTAAACATGCACTGGATAATCGGCGTCATTATGTATAGATGAGACTTTTGTCCTTGAAGTCAGTCATCGCAAAACACAAACCTCAGTACTTTGTCACCTAACATTCCTGAAGCGCGACTGTGTGTAAGCAAAGCCGAGAGCAATTGCGTTATCACCTTGACGAGTCTTTCCAACAGTTACACCTTCAGAAGTTACAGGATCAGGTACTATTTTTAAAATCAGTCATCGTCCTTAATGCCATTTTATATTGGATGCAACAACCATGCACATCTTTAACACTGAGCTGTTGCATGATTCCTATCACTAGTGCAATAAGCTAAAATTTTGAAATGACAAGAAAAAGCCTGAAACATGGGCTGAATTCAAGGACTAAAAAAAAAAAAAAAAAAAAGCTGACCATTGTTAATATAAAATGTCATCAAACAAGATCCTAGCATTCAAAACACATAGGAGAAAAAGCTAGTGAAAGGAAGTTATTTACTGTAGATTGCTTTTAAAAAATTACAGAAACCAGTGCTAGCTGGAAACCACTATAACACTGGAAAGTCTCAAGCAGTTCTTGATCATAGTATTCAAAATAAAAGTTCACTCCAAAATGAACCCATGCTTCAAATATTACCACACTACACAGGCTGCTGTTCCCCAATGTAGATGGTTTTGCTGGCTGTGAGAAACTTGCATCTCTCCTGGACTAAAATCACAATAGCAGCATGCCCTAGCAAAGTCAAAAGTAAGTTGAATATCCATGGCCAAGTTATTTAATGTTACCCGATACACAAATACGACCCGCGTACCTGCATTTCTAGTTAACCTACTCGTTGTGTAAAGCAGCAAAAGTATATTTATATAATATATTTAAACTACAGTCTCTCATTTCTGGATATTTTGCTTCCAAAGCGCCAGAATGTCTTGTATTTTTAATGTACAGTACAAGTCTGAACACACCTTGCAATACCGTTTAAGAGAATTATTTTCTACATTCTAGAACAATACTGGAGATTTCAAAACCATGAAATAGTTACCTAATGCCATGTCAGATACACAACAGTCAGCCTCAGAATCAACAATTAACAGCACCTTGGATTAGACCGTTCTGAAGGCTTTACAGAGGAGAAGCAGCAGACACATCTCAATATCAACTGTTCAAATGAGAAATATCATATTTTGTGTATTTTGTTCAAGAAAGAAATAAAAATCAGAAAGACCACTGAATTACAAATTGTCTCCAAACTTTTGACTGGTACCAAGATGTGATGAACAGTTCTCCAGGCTTCCTGAAGGACTTTTTTTTTGGGGGGGGGGGGGGGGGCTTATTTTCAG
>JAOVVB010000049.1:15031965-15046131 GCA_028570985.1 Heterobranchus longifilis
CCGCCCCCCTCCTATGTGGAGATTCCATCTTCCCACTCCAACCTTTCAGAGACCACCAACGATACCACATGTCACTCCCAGCATACCCTATACACCTCCTCTCTCCAACTGAAGCAGCAGGAGAGTTAGCAATCATGAACAAATCATACTACTTGCCCTACAAAAAAATGCAGCATGGACTGCTTATTGGACAACTACGTTACCCGCTCGTCCCGTGGGAGCAGGGAGTGCAGTACTCATGAATACGTGAGCAGCAGAGCAGAACTAAGCGTTTCTCTGAATACTGAGTGACACTTAGTTCAAAGCCGAGAATGAATAAAAGATGGCAGATGCAGCAGCGGGGTAAGATCCTGCAGGTCCCTGCTGCACAGCCATTAGACAGGCCCGTGTCAGCAGAAGTTTCTGTGATTGATGGGTGTGATATTTAAGTGAAAATATTTGGGCTGATGTGATACTAAAACATGCTGAGTAACAAAGAAGCGATAGAGGGACACTGCTGGAGGCTCAGCTGATAAAGTGCTCCAATTTATCAAGGCCAACACAAAGATGTGCTACATCAGCTCACACAGGCACTAAACCAGAGAGACACACTATCTGCACTAGCTTATAACAAGTTGCTGTGTGGGTCAGTATTACATCAGGGCCAGTCAGATACAGTTTATGAATATGAACTCGTTCCGAACTAATCCACCAACTAACAGGTTTATCGAATAATGACATTCATGTTTTAAATAATTAGTGATGAGTTCATGGCTATCAATAAAGCATCAGTGCACAGATGTATTAGTTGTGATGCAAATATAAACACACAGTTCTATGTCCATTCATCTTAAACATGTAAACATTTTCTTATCATTACTAATCTTTTTTTTTTTTTTTGGTACAAGAATTGCTATTAATTATATTACAAACGAAATGAAAAATCTATTTTATTTTATTTTTTTTTATGTATAAATTAACTCTTTCTGACTTGATGTCTCTAAACTTGTCTAATGAGCCACCTTTGGGAAAATAACTTATATAAATGTATATAATAAGATTAACTTGGATAAAGAATCATCTACTAAAGCAGTGCTGTTTTTTTAATTAAAAAACCCAAGTCAGTTTTTTCAAACTACAGCCAGTTTTTCAGTCCTTCAATGGGTTTGCATCTAAAGCATCAGACTCATGAAAATACCGAAATGCTACACAGACCCCCTAAAACACACCAAATGAGACATTATACTAAAAAAAAAAAAACAATAAAATAGAAAATATCAATTTTGATGCTAATCAAGAATACCATTTGATCATCATAAACAAACTGATTGGAGTCTCATTGGATGCAGGCTCACTATTGTGCCAGGAGGTTAAACACTAACATAATTACCCTCTTCTGCATAAGCTCTGCAAGAGATGCAAATTAGCCAGTCGTTCTATTTTTAGATAACATAAAGCAGTGCTCTAATGTAAGGATGCAGAAAAGCAAAGGAAATGAAATTACACAGAACGCAGTGTATTCTAAGAATTGTAGTTAAAATAGTTATAATGCTGAAAGGATAAAGGATTGAGAAACATTTTGCACACATTGAAACACTAAGGGCTTACCTGGAGATATGATGTAAAAAAAATCTTTAAATTCATCCATCCAGACTTCAGCCAGTCTTCTATTGTTCTTATTGATTACTTGGCCAGTACCACCTGGGAAACTGTATGGCGTCGCCTTCCGGAACACATGGCCTACGTGCGAACATGTGATGATTTCCAGAGAGCCACCACATTGCCAGATCTACACAGCACACACACACACACACACACACACACACACACACACACACACACACACAGTTGGTTAGTGATTACCAGAACCATAACATAATAATTACCATCGCTATCCTGATTAAATCATACATCATTATAACAGACAAGCTCAGGGCTTTATCAGTGCAACTGCAGTTTAATGGAATTTGGCTCCCTGAGTCAATTTCTTTGTCACAAGCCTTCAATCACGGTGGCTATTAACAATAATAATAGTGTACACTGCCATCTCAAATGTAATGGTAGACATACCCTGAAAGATATTTCAAGGTTCTCTCCTCCCCATATGTCCATCCCGGGATCGTAGGTGCCAATCTCCTCAAAATAGGCTCGGTCAATAGAAAACAAACCGCCAGCCATTGTGGGAGTTCTAAGACAAGAATACACACAGGGAAATTACACTTTTTCTCAAAACAGCTTAAATCACTTTAATATAAATACACCTTGTTACTTCACTTCTTATTGGCAGTACTGTAACCCAAATGGTTTGGATATGGATCTAGTCATGCATGTCTGATTGATTTAAAAAAAAAAAGGCTTAATTGCAGCTGATTTTCCAGGATTCTTGTTTAAAAGTCATCAATATAATCTGACTAATTTCTCAAAGGAAAGCCACTGGCTCTGTGCCTTGTTTCCATCCACTTCAAGCATGGGAACACTTTGTCTGGAAATGGAGAAGATCTGCAGTGATTACAGATGGTGGAGAGGAGAAAGCGGCTCCCTAAGGTGCCACATGAAATATGAACTAAAAGCCAAAGCACCGAAAGGCTAATCATAATGTTCTATTCATCTCACTTCTCTGGAAGGCTAACAAAATGAAAATGTTTCTGTTCTCTTGCAGACCTTTAAATGCTTTTATACTATTAAAATGATAAAACTCTGAGCTATTGCTATAGCTAAGAGTAAATTACTTTTAAAAATTCTTCTTAGCTTGATTCTTTAATTGTCAAGCATCTCAGTTTTTTTTTATTAATTAAATTTAAAACAACCTGATTCAAGAAAGATAAGGAGGAAACGATAAAGGTTTTTCTGAGAAAAAAAAGGGACAGTGGTTAAAAGGACAAACTGTCCGTCAGACAAAAAGGTCAGAAATGGACAGCTACATGTAAAAGGTTGAACTGGCCATTAGTGAACACACTCAACCTTCCAGAAGACTCTGACTCACTGTTTCCTTCCACGGCCCTCCACCATCATTAATCACTCAAATGAGTAAATTACCTGAACGCTAAAAGCACAGTGAGGATGAGATGTGCTTAAATGCTTCAGAGCCTATTGCTGTAAAAATAAATCTTCACTCTTAAAGGCCTTTTCTTTGCTATAAAATGGCTGAACGATTCAACTTAAATCACACTGTGCATTCATGGCATTTTAAGTAACCGAGCTTGAAAATTTCGTTTTTAGAAACACGATCATAGGCCACCATCACAATACATCTTTCTTATGGCAGGGAATACATGCTTGCACATTTGGCACATCGTAACCTAAAAAGTTAGAATATTATTTGTATTTATATTTTATATAACACATCTGTGGTACAGACCAGGTCACTTAGAAAAAGCATTAGTATACAAGGCTGGATGTTCTCCAACCAGATCCTTCTACCTCTCTGTAATATGATAAAGAAAATCATGAGCCCATTGCTCTGTAATGAAAGGGAAATCTAATTCTGGATTGGACTTCAGCTCCACCTCTGTCTGTAGATAAATCAACATAACATGTCATGAGTCACTGTTCTAGAACAAATAAACTAATTTTAGAAGCTCCTGCAGCAGCCGGCTTTTACTGAGTTTAGCCTCTGATCAACATGACAACCTTCCGTGACAGTTTTGTCAACTCTTAGAGTTCTCATGAGCTTAACACTTCTGAACCATAGACATCACCAGAAATGCTGTATTAAGTAAATAGTCTATATTCATAATAAGAGTTTTCAGAAAACATAAAAGCATGTGTGGGCGAAGCTTACAAGTTAATTTTGACTCACCTGACGGGTAAAGTGCGATCGCCTTTGCGTCGGTCCATCTCTCTCTGAGGAACAGGGTACCACCTGAAGTTCAGTTTCCAGTTAAAGCCTCCGTATGTCATGTCCGAGCCTGCCATGTACTCAAAAGTCTCATCACTGATGACATCAATGATGGGGCAGACCACAGATTTCCTAAAATGGTATAAACTGATTTTACTAAGACGAGTTACATACCTGGTCCTAAGTTGTTTGAGCAGAAATAAACACACAACTTAATTTCATTGGGTTTTTTTTAAATGGTCAAAAATAAATATACAGTACACAATCCTCCTTTTACATTGCATATAAGAGCTTTACAACATCATGCCCAGAAAACGGCAGTCAGTTACGACCCCAATGGAACCACTTCACACACATCATACCTGACATTACATTACATTTCCATTGACTTATTTGGCAGAAACTTTTATTTAAAATAGACTGAACACTGGCAGCTTGGAGGTACAGAGATTTAAACTCACAACCTTCTCATCAGTAGTCCAGAGCCCAAAGCACTTAGCCACCACTTTGCCAACTGTGCAAACCTGTATAACAGATTTTAAATTCACTGATTTGCCCAAATGAGATGTCAAACTGCTTTGTTCCCCGAACTGTTCCTTTAGTGTGCCTCCAGAATGTTCTGATTACCTGAGTGCAGAGTGAAGTGCATTAGCAGTCAGGGTATATAACAGGGAATTCACACTTAATGTAATTCTAATGCTGTGTGCTCAGTGTTAACAGTCTTTCCTTGGTGTGTAAAAATGCAATAAGAGGGATGAGGAAGCAGCTGTGAGGCACTTAAAGACAAGATAGTGTATCACACTTTCTAATGGGGAACTGGATAAGACTGGATCATACGTCTGATACCCTTAAAAGAGAAAAGACACCGAGAGGGTCTCGGTGTACTGCATGGAAACAGAAAATGATAACAAATCTTAAAGCAAAAGCTAGAATGATTTGTATTATCTTCTATAATGACCCATTACCAAGAACGGAGGTGCAGATAGTACACACTAGGTTATTGCATGGGTATCAACATAAACTCATACACACACCCAAAACAAAACAAACCAATGTCTTTGCTTCTATAAATCCCTATTATATATGCATTTAAATCATTAAATAGAACATAAACACAAAAGCCCTTGACTTTATGGCTGCTCTATTTACAGTTTACACAGTTTATTTCCATTACAAAACTAACTGTTCATAAAATGTCCTTTGTCCAAATGTTCATGTTCATGGTTCTTTAGTGCATCCTAAAAAAAACTGTGTGGACCATTGTATTTAATGTAAACTTCCTCTGCAGCAACAACTGCCCCAAAACTGTTTCAAACAGCTCCTTAATATTCCTAGAATTGCACAGCCCTCTGTAGGTCTTGTCACAGTTTCTTTATTCTTCATTTCTCCATTTTCAATTCAATTCAATTTTATTTGTATAGCGCTTTTAACAATTGACATTGTCGCAAAGTGTATATGAAATCTGAATGTATATAAATCAAAAGGATCAGATTGTCCCTGATGAGCAAGCCGAGGCCGACGGCGACAGTGGCAAGGAAAAACTCCCTGAGATGGCAATAGGAAGAAACCTTGAGAGAAACCGGACTCAACAGGGAACCAATACTCATTTTAATTTCTGAATACTGACATTCCCATTCCATACAAATTTCTTCATTTTATACCTTCTGTTTGGTCTTTGTCTTGGCTCATTATCCAATTTCTGGTTGTGACGGACCACTACATTGACCTCACCTTTTAAACTTTCTTCATACAGTTTTTAATACAGTAAGCCAGTCCTTAAGACATAATGTTACTCCATCACGCTCCACAGGTGGGATACGGTTTTTGTTTTGCTGGGCAGTGCTGCTTTTTCTTAAAACCCAGCTTTGTACATTTTCAACATCAGTTCAATTATATATACATGCCGACTGTCCTGGGGGGAAAATACTTCCTTTGTGATTAAGTTAAGTTCAATTCAGTTAAGTTCAGCCAGTATTTGTCACATATACATTACTGCACAGTGAAATTCTTTATTCTTTATTCCTTGCATATTCCAGCTTTTTGTTAGTAGGCTGGGGTTAGAGCGCAGGGTCAGCCATTATACGGCGTCCCTGGAGCAGATAGGGCCTTGCTCAAGGGCCCAACAGTGGCAACCTGGCAGTGCTTGAACCACCAACCCTCTGATCAGTGACTCAGACCTTAACACACTGAGCCACCAATGCCTCTGATGTGCACCGTTCTCACTCACTCACTAATTCTTCATACCGCTTATCCTGTACAGGGTTGTGTGAGGCCTGTTGCCTGTCCCATCCCAATCTGCATGTCTTTGAACTGTGGGAGAAACTGGCATTCCCAGATGCTGGAGTTGCAAGGCCAAAGTCCTAACCACTACACCACCATGCCACCTGCACCGTTCCTGATTAGAGTTGGGTTTTTTTCCTTAAGCACTGCACATTGTCCTCTTGGCGTGATCTCTATGGAACACCGACTTCAGTATTCGTTTGTGCTTCCTTACAATCCGTATTCTAAGGACCTTGAATATTTGTGGTTCTTAGGGCAGCTTTCACATAGAGACATCTTTCCTAAGAGGAGCAAAATCTGCCAGAAACTTGACTTTTTTTTTATGTAACTGCAAAGTGCCATTTTTTGCAAAGGTGTTATAAGTACACCTGATTTAACTAATAGGCCAATTAACAGTCTTTCAGGATCAGGGTTGAAAACCATTGCTCTACAATCTGCTGTGTTCTGAACAGTATTTACTAGGTACACTCACCTGTCTTCTTTAATGCGAGCGAGCAAGGGTTCCAACCAGCCTACAGTGCATTCACAGTGTGCATCCAGGAAGGTGATAACCTGACCTCTAGTAGCTGCCGCTCCTCTCAACCTCGCCCGGATCAGACCAGAACGTTGCTCCATCCGCAAGATCCGCACCGGTACCTCCAGGGTCTTCACATTGTCCTCCAGCTTCTTCTTCAGGAACTCTGGCAATGAAATTAAAATGACATTAATGACATTAAAACAAACTTTTATATTCAAAACCGTGCTTGAATGCTAAAGAATATTCTAGCCATGGAAATATACATTATAAAGAAGTATGTTTATTATCAGGAATGAAAATAAAAAAATTATAAACACATTTATTTGCCCAGCATTCAATGGAAGATTACCTCTTTCACTGGCGTCATCCACCAGTAGGATCTCCATTAGCAGGTGCTTTGGCGAGCGGTTAATGACACTGTGCACAGTACGCAAAAGCGTGCTCCAGGCTTCGTTGTGGAAAACAATCACAATGCTGGTATTGGGCAGGTCATCTGTGTACACCTTTGTTTTACACCTTAGTGAGAGAGGAAACATAAATGCCCTATTTCCTGAAAGGCAATGACAGGCTGTTGGGTTGTTCCTTCACCAATATTTTATATACAGAACATATACCACCCATTATAAATGATGGCTTCCAATTCCAGCTGAGTCACGGAGACCCTTAACTGGATTGCAATTTTGCAGGTAATATTTGTTCCGAAGCAATATAAAATAGACCAGCCTTGGCGAACACAATCATGTTATATTAATAAGGCAAGAAGCAAAAGTCCACACAATGCATATATTGAATAGAAGAACCTATTCTAAAGCACTGTTTGCATTAATTTATGACACAGTGTGCATAAATTTAAACTTCAATCCACAAAAACTTAGTATGAAGTATTAATGGCAAGGACAGAGTCTCCTTAGCCCAATAGGTAGGAAAGTCTCTATCAGATACTGAGACTAGTGGGGGTTTGTCACTTTCAGGTCTTAAACAAAGTATGATTCTACATTAGAGATGGAGATGCCTTAATAATGGAGAGCGGGGGACATGAAGACTAATGACAGTCTCTCCCCCTGTATGATATCTTTAGCATGATATAGTAGGAAAGCATGAGACCTTATGTTATACAGCAGCATACTTGTATTTGCAGGCTTACTTTTAATAAAACTGTCCGTCCCAAGAGCAGATAAAACAGGAGGGTTGCGTCCCATTTCTGGCCGTAAAACCTGTGCCAAGTTGTTGTGCAGATTGGAAGGCCTGCTGTGGCGTTCCCTCGACGGGAGCAACCGAATAACTAACAACAACTTTTAATAAACCACAACACCCTCGTGTAATTCAGACGAATGTCTGTATGGTGCATTATTGATTTGAGTGGTATACATTATTGTTATGTTATAACCTTTCTGCTTTCCTGCAATTCTTGCTTTTAGATGTTGTTTTTTTTTGTTTGTTTAAGTTGTTTTCCCCTGAGACAGAAGGAATGAAAAACTTTGCTTTAAAGAAGAAAAATGTAAAGAAATTGTGCCCATAATGTTGTAAAACTTATATAAGAGTGTCTAAAGAGAAAGGATGTTAACAAATGGATTTAACCAAGATCCCAATATGTGTGTGCCTCTTAGTGCGACAAAAACAGCAGAGTAAATCAGAGACCTGAGATGAATGCAGTCATGTTTCACCCTAACAGCTCTGTGGGATTTCATTATGCTTCACAAATGGGATTTAGGTTTCAACAAACAAAGACCTTTCACATCTATTTGTAGCTGGCAAGAAAGAAAACAATCACAGTTTGCAAGGTTTGAGAAGAGGACTGCAGCTCTTAAATTCAATATATACAAACGTATATAAAATATTGCGCAATAAACAAGAACGAGCTTGTCATGGGATAGAAAGTCTAATATATCTTTGAGATGTGTAATGCCATAATGCTATATATTAAAAATGTTTCTAATCTTGTATAATTTCTTTCTAATGCATGAGCGCGTAGCCTAGGATAAATGAAGTAGGAATCTCCTTTGTGGTTGCTATCAGTATGATCAATATGGACCATGTAAACACACATAAAGATTTACACTCCAATACCATCGACCCAACCTTCTCAAATGCTCACCCATCCAATCGTACATCAGGCAGACTTCTGTTCAGTGCTATCATGTCACTGGCCATCAGGTTGAACTGATTGATTTTAAAGAGTTCCTTCATCTTTTCCTGCTCCTCTTTCGGGATGATCACAGCCTTCCCCATCTCTCCCGGGCCTTCATGAGTTCGGGACATCACTGCTGTAAAGGTAAAGGTTGCACTAAGCATTCAGTTCAATACACTTAGCTGAATGGAAGCAACATTAGGCCATGCACACTGTGATTACTACTGAACCTTTAGTAATGGAGTGTAGGCAGGAAGCTGCGGCTGAAATTCTTTTGCAAAATAGGGGTGCAGTGAGCAGCTTTTCTGCCTCACTGATCCATGTTATAGAATATGTCAGCTACACTGCAAGACTGTCCTTGGAATGTAACTTGCCACTTTGCTACATAGCAAATCTTTTAGGACTGATGGATTACTAATACTACTACATGGGGAAAAAAATAAAATTAAAGTTAAAGTTATGACAACAGCAACATGATATTAAATATCAAAATTATTATATAGTTACATTATGATCAGTGTTATATTGCGACGTTTTATCATAGTGCATTAAATTATTTAACCTGATCGGTCAGTAATGGCCAGTAGTGACCTGTTTGCTGCAAAGCAAATCACAAGTTTATGTTGTTTCTATAGTATTTATTCACAGGGACATGAGAATGCTCCAAATGATCTAAGCTTAATAAATGCTTTTTAAAAAGAATAGAATTTAAATCAAGATAAAATGTGAATATAGTTCTCTCTAAGGAGATTTACACTTAGTAAGTTTTCTGCTCCAGGAAAGTCTTCAGGACAAAGACCTTTTCATCGGTATCATGGCAAGAAGCATTTTTGGCCTTATTAAATATAAGATAGAAGAAGGAAAACCAAGACATCTACTAATTAAGATGTTATTGCAAAAGTACTAACAAGAACTAATATTAAATAAATCTATAAAATGCTAAACTAAAAACTGTTGTGGTACAAGTATATTAAAATCAGATTTAAAAAATAATAATTTCTTACAGAGCTACAGCATGAGGAGATGTTGTTAGAGGCTTAACCTGCCATCTTGAAAATAACTAGAAGCCCATCTTCTGACTGCACAAAGTCAGTTAAGAGGATTCCACAACAAGTCTGCATAGATGAGACCTCAAAGGATTCCCCGGCTTTCAGTGTTAAAGGGCTAGAGATTAACCTGATGGTCTCTGGGGATGGATAGGTCAGATTATTCTAAAAATTACACAGCAAACATAAACTAGGATGGTCTTCCACATTCCCAGATTCAGGTCAGTAAATATTTTCCACATCATTGAGTAAGACACATGTCTGAACAAAGACCTAAACTAAACAAGAACACTCAAAATATCAATGCAGAGATTTAGGTCCAAACACACACACAGAATATATATTTTTTAATCATCTTTGCTACTAGGTACCCCTAATTTGTAATTTGAAAAAAAAAAAAAAAACAGTGCATCATTACACTGACCTTTATTGAAGAGACAGTGTTTGATACACAGGGCAGATTTAAAGTGGTCATTAAATCTATACATTCACAAAACAGCATTTTGAGTAGGACAGAAAACTCACTCGCTAACTCACTCATTCTCTATGGCGCTTATCCTGTACAGGGTAGTGAGAGGCCTGGAGCCTGTTACAAGGGACTTGGGGCACCAGACAGGGTACACCCTGGATGAGGTGTCAATCCATCACAGGACACACACACACGTATGCACACACACAAACCCACCAAATACGGGGAGAACATCCAAACTCCATGCACACAGACCCAAGGACACAGGACAGAAAACAAAGGCATCAATTTGAAGCATTGTTTACTAGGACACTAGCATAGAACACATTTAATGGCATAACCCTCAAAAATGAATGTATGTATATATATATATAGTTACCCAAAAGCAATGTGAAAAACTGGGAGCATGCCAAATGCATGAAAGCTGTAATTGCAAATCGGGTTATTCCATCAAATACTGACTTCTTAATGTTATTTAGGTAAAGCATTAACACAATTTGTTTACAAATTATTTTCATTTTATTAGGGTTATTAAAGCTCTGCAAATACTGCATGATCTTGGGTTATTTTGATGTGCTGTGGTGTCATTTCCTTTAAATATATACTCTAAATAACAATATTTATATATTTTATATAATTTGGAAGAAATATTGTCAGCAGTTCACAAAAAATGAAACAAAACTGTTCATCTCACCAATACATGCACCTTAGGAAACTGATTTTTTTTTTTTTTGCATTGGTCTCTTATTTTTTCCAGATCTTATAAAACTTCCATACATCCATCCCTTAATACATCCACAATAAGAAACTTTCTGAACAACAGAAGAAACTCGAAACAAGACTCAGTTATGTATACAGACCTAGTGTACATACCAAATCTTTATCTAGATAGTGGTGAATCAGTCAGCTCACCACATGCCCTTAACCCACTGCTTAGCCCCTGGGCTATGTGAACAAATCCATGCATAGTCCAAGGATTTCCCCTGTGGGAGTCCACCTGACCAGTGATAACCACAATGGGCAAGTGCTAGTTAAGGGAGCAGTAAGTCTACACATGAGACACATGTTTACAGTCTCAAAGTCACTCCTGACTAGGCTTACAATGATTGTCAAGAATCCAAAACAGAAATCAGTTTAACTAAAAAACAAATACTAGTCTTATAGTGCATTGGCTGGTTTCTCTTTGATGTCACCTGAAAGTAAGAAAATAATCAAATTATGCAACAGTTTAACCCGGACCAAGACTATTATTACACTAATACAGTGCTGCTGTACACTAGAGACAATAGAACAACAATATAATTAATTAATTAGTTTTAAAACAGAAAATGGCAAAAATGGCATTTTCCTTAATAGGTAAGTGGATTTTACCCATTCAATAACATGTGCAAGTGCGTTAGCATTGACATATGGTACTTCATACTATAAACACAAATAAACACCATAATAACCCCAGGAAAATTTTCTTTAGAAAATCAGTTGATCAATATCTATACATATCAATAGTCTCAACTCAATCAGATCCAGGAGGGCCAGAGATCACATGACTGACTGATATTCTAGTCTTAAGCCAAACACTTGTTATAATAAATTATGAAAATCTGCCCCTTCTGAAACCGGACAGTGATGAGATACAGATAAACGCTAACATATGCAAAGTATGTACTGCTCAGAGAAAAAAAGGGAAAACATATCAAAACGTATATGACAGACAAATAGACTGCCATCACGTATATTTGTATAGTGTAACTACATAAACACGCAATACAGTCATCGGTCTATAAGCGGTCAATAATATTTATCGATTTCACTTGTAACAGGCTTGAAAACTATTTAATACTCATACATAATATTGTCATCATAACCATGTTATAAATTTATCTTAGAATGTTTTCACTGGTTATGACATGAATAATTTAAAGAAAACCACACTGACACTCACCTTTCAATCCACTTAGCATTTAAATGAACATATCTGACTCAGAAACCTTGGGTTTCATCTAGCACAAAAATGCAATCATGTGCGCATGATTTGTCCTCTGCACAGATTTATAACCCACTGAGAGAGGTTCAGAAGTAGAGTGGCTTTTCCTTAATTTTTTTGTCATTGTTTTTTGTGCTTCCATAATAGTTAATGCAATTTAGCGCCTTCTCTTTTGCCTATTTTAATTGTTTATGGTGTTATTTCCTGCTTTGTTGGGCTGTACCCTACAGAAAAAAAAGCCTACGAGTAAGTCCAGGTATGAATCAGTGAAGCAGGGTAGGAGCATAGCAAAGAAATGTAAACTAGCAAGGTATAAGGTATAAATGACATCTATTTAAACCACATTTTTGGTTTATGAAGAAGCTTATTTTGGCCCCTTTAGAAGCCGTACAAACCAAGTTAAGATTCGTAATGTGTGAAATTGCCACAGAAAACCATTCATTAAAAATTTGAAGATGACCTAGATCAGGCATTACTTAATGACCGACCATGATTCAGACCCTGATTCTGTTCTGATAAATGATAATAATTAATATAACAGTAATCTAGCACTTTTTTTCCTCGAGATGAACGCAGCTGTACGTGTCACTCAAAAGCGATAGTTTACCGTGTATCGACACAGTGTGCAGAAGAAACATAAATGAAAGCACAACAGAGCAAACACACGGGTCGTTCGAGCAAACATATCCGCAGCAGCCCGAGGTGAGGGCATGTAGAATAACTGAACTGAGAGCCCGGTATGACAGAGCAACCAGAGTCTTTTCACATTCGTTTATAGTCCAGCAACATGCGGAAGATTCACTAAAGATTGATTGAAATATAAGGAAACTTACAAGGCCATCAAAGTTTAATTTTCCACGTGTTTAACATAGTTACTGAAAATTGACAAGATAAATATTATTAAAATGCGACCGAAATATTAAACTCTCATATCACTTGCTGATATCAAAACTATGCATCTGATTAAGCCGTAATCCATCGTGTGTCCAATGCACTAAACCTGTAAGAATCTCTGTGATTCTAAGATGTTTTTTCTGGGTATAGAAATCTCTGGGTATAACAAATGGAAATCCTTAAAACATATCATCATATAAACTTCAAAAGAGACTAATGGATATGAATAAAAGAAGCACAAGATTGGCCTGACTCCAACAATGTGGAAATTAGGAATCTGGTCAACCAAAAATGAAAAGCATGCCTTGAATCTGAAAATAACTGAACAGCTGAGGATCTCTGTAATAATAATTATATCTCTCTGGAACTTATCGAGCATGGTGGAGGCAAGCTGACAAACCACCTATTTATGTTACTATTGCACATCTGGAAAGCAAGATACACCCCTGACAATCTAAAGGATTAAGTTATCATTGTGTTATAAATGCCTATGTGATAATTACAGTGGCATATCACTCCTTTCAATCATAGGCAAAAACCTGGCTCGGATCCTTTAGAATCCACTTCTTCCTCTGCCTGCAAGTTTCTTGCCAGAATCGCAATGTGAATTCCCACATTCCCTCAGCACAGTTAATGATGTGATGATATCAATTGTGCCAAGGAACTTCAAGAAAAGAATCGTGTGCAACAAAAACAGTTCTACCTAATTTTCTATGATTTAGAAACAGGGCGCCATGTATAGTAAATGTGGCAAAAACCTTAGTCATGGTGGATGCCCAGAACACTTTAAAGCACACTTTCTAAGGATTTCCACATCACTTTAAGTCAACCGTGCATGTTTCGCCTCCTCTGTTTTTCTTGCATGTGGCTGCAATGCTGTATGATATCCCTGCAGACAAGCCAGGAATCAACATAGGTTTGATGATGGCTTATTCAATATCAGACGTTTTCAATCCAGAAGTTTCCCTATTGAACATACAGTAAGATGCCTGATTTATGGTAATAATAACACTGCATTTAATTCGACTGAA
>JAOVVB010000049.1:15046231-15059486 GCA_028570985.1 Heterobranchus longifilis
TCTACAGCAACTTTGTCAAGGTTTAAAGCAATTTCTGAACAATTAAGATGTCACTCATCGATATAGCTACCACTGGATTATAGAAAAAGAGAGGGTTTTAAATAAACTAGTTAAATGCGTTAAAAAAAGGGAGGAATATCTGACAACAACATGCAGGCAAGGTGGCAAATGATCTAGCCAAGCAAGACCCACAGACAAAGTCTTGAGCTTACATAAACAGCAAAACTCAAGCTGACATGACCTCATCTCTGCAAATGTCTACAAAGATGTGATGCAAAACCCAACCAAAAAGTTGGAGAAAAATACTTATGTCTTTTATAAGTAGAATACACTTATACTCAAACACATTATATTCTAATTAAAAGCTCTATGCATGTAAATACACATCTTATCAGATCATTGTCCATATAAACAGTGAAGTTAGAATGTCTAATTAGAATGCTTTTAATTGGATTATATAATAATAATAAATAAGGGCCGTGTAAAGTCAAAAAGTCTGTCACAGTGATATGCAAAGACACAAACAGGGGAGATGCATGGTTGTACTGTATTTATCAGAAAAGTAAAATAAGCAATTTGTTGTTAAATTAGATGCTAACGAATAGCTTCCATGCTGCAGGGCATTATTCAGACCTGTTAAAAAGACATTTTGCCTTAAAAACATTCACTGCACACCGTGTCATTTTAATTTGATTATGTTAAAGACTTATTGTTCTGTGACATCATGTTGAATAATCAAAGATTCTTGAATAGCCTTTCTACAAATATAAACCAAATTTCGGTAAAGATGGGATATTTTTTTTTATTTGATTAAATTGAAAACTTAAAAGACTTTCAAATCCCAACTGTTTTGAGACCTGTAGCAGGCATCGAATTTGAAAAGAATTCATTTAGTGGATAAAAGTGTACAATTTCTCAGTTTAAACATTCGTTAAGTTCTTTATGTTCTACTGCGAATAAAATATTGGCTCATGTGATTTGAAAGTCTTTTAGTGTTCATTTTATTCAAATTTAAGAAACGTCCCAACCTTTCCGAAATTAGGGTCGTATAAAAATGAAAGAAATTTGACTCTTGGCCTTAACTCTAAACGTCATATTAGACAGCCTGATAAGTCTTATTTCCATCAGTGCATTCAACCAAAAGCTTAAATGACCCAAATAGCACAAAACCTTCCACCTGGCACAATTCGATAACAGTGAAAACCTGAATGGTTCACCTGGGCGGTGAACAGACTGTCACCGCTCTAAGCCCTGCTCTTCTTGGCACAAGTCTGCTTAGACCTCATTTACCCGTTTAATTCTCAAATAGCTCTCTGATGAGGCTTACTCAGTCAGTCAGACATGAACAGCCTTGTCTTGTCACTAAATAACAGCCTATCTGTGGTCACCCAAATACAGCCAAGTTACAAGCACATAGGACGTGTAGTGTTTTCATGCCTAGATGAGCAAAAACTCTCTTTTCCTGAACAGCTGCAACAGTCCCTTGTTTAAACCAGAAAAGCTGCTTATCTCACAGTCATAAATCTATTTATTAGGAACAGCATGCAAGTAAAGACAAGGGAGCAATGATGTTGGGGATTATACAGTGAGGAACTGGCAGTGGGGAGGCTTCATTCATCACAGTGAAATCCATTAGCAAAGCTATCAACTCACATTGCCAGGGAACTGTTTGGAGAGATTTTTTTTTCAGTCAAGAATAATTGAAAACTTCTTTAAAACTTGAATGTGAACAAAGGCAGAAGTCGAACTCACAATCCATAGAGCATGGCCTTGAAGCTTTCTGTGTTCAAAGGAGACTGCTTAACAAGCCTAACTGACACATGACTGAATAGTATGCAAACAGAGCAAGACCATGAAGTGAACTCACATGCTAGATATGTTCTAGACAATCTTCGTGTCTGTGGCTGTGGAACTGTGATGCTTTTTATTTTCTTCATCTCCACGTAGATATTATGTCTGTAGCTCTTCAGTCAACAAGCGTACAACAAATGAATACTGAGTGTGTGCAGTTTTCCATGCTGCAAAATTGAATATTAAAAAATTATAATCTACAAAACTATTCAATATTTCCAAACATAAACTAAAAATGAAGAAATAAATAACTTTACAGAAGAATATTAGCATGCCTGTAAAGAAAGCAATATATAACATGTCAGACAGGTCTTCAAACAGCAACTGGCTTCTGCTGGCAAAATCTGGCATATTTTCCAGCACAGAGAAAACACTCAGTAAATGCCCGTTCTCTGGCAAAAATGTCTTGTTGATGCCAGCGGTTAAAGGAGAATGGCCAGACTGGTTTGAGCTGATAAAAAGGCGACAGCAACTCAAATAACATCACGTTACAACTGAGGTATGCCGATCCCTGGACGCACAACACATCGAACCTTAAAGGTGATGCCCAACAGCAGCAAAGGAGAACAGGAAGCTAAGAACAGGAAATTGAGGCAAAAATTTACATAGGCTCACTAAGATAGGGGAATAGAAGATTGTTAAAACGTTGCCCAATCTGATAAGTCTCTATCTCTGCTGCAGCATTTGGTTGGTATGATCAGAATTTGCCATAAACAACATGAAAGCATGGATCCATCCTACCTTGTATCAGCGGTTTAGACAGGTTATTGTGTGATGATGTAAGGGATTTTCTTGGCAGAATTTAGGCCCCTTAGTGCCAATTTAGCATCATTTAAATGCCACAGGCTACCCAAGTGTTGTTGCTGACCATGTCAATCACTTTATGACAAGATAATGCATCATGTCACAAAGTTAAAATCATCTCAAACTGGGTTCTTGAACATGAAAATGAGTTTATTGTACTTAAATGGCCTTCAAAGTCACCAGATCTCAATCCAATAGAGCACCTTTGGGATGTGGTGGAATGAAAGATTTGAATCATGGACGTGCAGCTGATAAATCTGCAACAACTGTTTGATGCTATCATGTCGATATGGACTAAAAATCTCGAAATAATATTTACAGCATCTTGTTAAATCTATGCAATGAAGCATTAAGGCAGTTCTGAAGGCAAAATGTGTCCATCTCAGTACTAGTGAGGTACCTGATGAAGTGCTTGGTGAGTGTATATTGTCATGTGGATGGCCTAGAACTCTTTAAAGTGTGAATAAATAGTGTATGTCTATTTGTTAACTAAACCAACAGTACAAATGGTGTAAGCTACATTATATAGAGTACCAAAGTTTGTTTAAAATGTGCACATGGTTAACCATCAAGTAGTTGCCCTAACCCATATTTGATGTGGAAGGGGTGAAACACTGAAGTCCTGACAGCCAGTCACATTTTTGTTTGTGTTAAAATGTGCAGTAGTAAGAAGCCACTTTCTACATCCAAACCATAAATGCTGCCATTAAAACTTGGCTGTTCACAATTTTCTTGCTGACTTTAAAGGTTTTCCACTTACTATTTACATCACACAAACTTCATGGCTCAATGTTCCATCCATTAATTTCATCTATAATTTCATCTCTTCATGAATCAAGTGGGAAACACAAGTCTGCATTTCAGGAGGATGCTGGACTCACCTCTGAGAGCGGGGAGGAGTGAGCGGTCTTTCCGGTTATCACATTTGTTACACTCGCTAAAGTACAGCAGCAGGAAGACATCTACCAGCACCCAGACCAGTGAGGTGGTGAGCACCACCTTACAGTAAATAAAACGCCGCATGAGCCTTATAGATGTCAGGAGGCCAGTGTGAGATCAGATACACGGGAAGAGAAGAGGCCAGGCAGCACAGCGGTGATGCAGCAGAACACAAAGAATGCCGTCATCCCACTAGAAGGAAGAAAGCACAACAATTACAAATATAATGGCATCAGAGATCCACACACTTTATGTAAATGTATGTCTTGCAATTCATTAGACACTCACAAAGAAACCTTAGACCAGCATGAACTGGTCAGTGTGGGTTTGGTGGTTACAACAATGCTTGCTAAGTAGCAAAACCTCACCAGTGCAGCCTATGCATATCTTTATATAGCAAAACCCAAAGGCAAAAAATATCATTAAATCCTCTAATTGTTTTTCTTTATTAGGAAAATATTTTTCAGAAACAATAAAGGACTTTTTTTCACATTTGCATAAAAGTGTGGCTGTGTACAGTGCTGCCTAGCCAAAATAGATATTCATTTTTTATGTGAAATTCCTGAGAAAGGCAAAATTGTAAAGTTCTTCTGTGCTTTTTATAGCTGTCGTCCGTGATAAATTAATGAAAATGCGAAGACTGGCAGCAGAAGCGGCAATATAACATGTTTACAACTGGATTGGATTACACAGCCAATGCCTGCAGGGAGAAACAAAGGTTGCTCTGGTATGATTAAGGGGAAACCCAAAGACAATGCAAAGGCTTGGGGGAACTGCAGTTGATGGGAAAAGCAGGGATGGGAACTACTATTGTAAAAAACTTCATAAGATATAAAATAAACAGACAAATGCTATGTTTTGTCATACTTTCAAAAAAACCTAATCACTGAACAGATTCACATCTGTCTGGGGAAAGGGCATTTAAAAGGTTTCCGTGCAGAATTAGTCAAAAGAAAAAAATCAGGAAAAATGGTCAGAGATGGATGCATGATAGAGCTTGTCAGAATGGATAGATTTTTCCACACCTCTCCCAGATTCCCCTGGAGAGAAATCAAATAATCTCATTTCCATCTATCCCTCCATTCTCATATGTAATCTCACTATTCTTTCTGCCTTTAACAAAATTTCTGGATCCAAGCATAATTGCAGCAGACTCTCTTTCTTAAACACACTTAGATACATGCACAACGCTGAACCTAACAGCTCAAGCAGATCTCTTCCTCTTGTTCTTTCACATACACAGACTGAGAGCTCAAACTGGATCATGACTGGTATTCTGGCCATCTGCTTGGTTGACCAGCTTTGTTTTATGGGTGTATTCCTACCAGTGATGCCACAGGCCAGGGCTGTACTTCTGAGTCTCTGCTGGAAAGGCACAATTATTAGAGCAGCCATCTGCATGGATGGACCTTCAAGGTCTGCTGAACAAAGCACACAAGCAAAGCAAGTTTGACCTGCTTTATAATTACAAATCATTTGAAAAATGAAGGCTTTCTGAGCTTTTGTAAAGGGATCAAACTTCATGCATCTTTATCATTCCTTTATTAATTCATTCAATAGTTAATTCAATTATTCATTCTTTTTTCATACAGCGTATTCTGTTTAGGGTCACAGGGGGCCTGGAGACAATCCTAGGGAGCTTAGGGCACACAGCAGGGGACATCCTGGACACGCACAGACAACACATCTCTTTGGACTCAAGGGGGAACAGGAGCACCCAGAGGAAACCCACAAAGCCCATGGAAAAAAGGAAAAATCCCTACATGCAAACCAAAGGCAAGATTCAAACTTTGTATGAATGGGTAAATTATAATAAGAAATCCAGTCATTAATACACATTCTAAGTATGAAAATGCAACCTTGGGATTAATAGTTTTTGCCTAAATGTTTTAGAAATACTCTGTAGTTAAAGTAAAGCTTAAGGCTCTTTGTCCTTGATCATCTCTTCACGTAATGTTGCAGCAAAGGCAAATCCTAAGACGTTTAACAGCACCTACAGTATCCACAGCAATATAAAAGCTTTCTGAAAACTGGTCAGAGAAGCTTCTGTATATGTTAAAGCCAAACCTACCAAACCTAAATTACCAATGTCAGTCTAAAAATGGTTCAAATAAATAAAAAAACTAACCACACATATTGTGCTTCATACAGCAATACTTCTAAGTTTTAGTTTTAATATATTTCTCATCCACAGAAATGCAGATGCACACAACACAGCATAGATCATCTTCATGATCTTCAATGTGAATAATTTAATGAAAAAAACTACTGGTGTAGAATTACCTTGTTTTTGAGACCCTGTAGCCATTACCATTAGTTTCCTGTAACCCAAAACCTGATAACGCTACTGAGTGCATCTTAATTAAACACTCAACTGAATGCAGATGCTTCACTGATGATTCACTGCTGTACAGTCAACAAGACCTTTTTAATTTGGAAGCAATGCAATGTCAAAATGAACTGGACTGTTAGTAATACAGCCCAACATAACTGTAATTAGACTTTCTATATTGGGAAGGCCACAGCCCACATGACTGCAAAAAGATTCTTTTACAACATTTGAACATTTGATCCTACTTAGCACTACAGCACAATTTGTTCTAAAGTGAACGACATAAAAAGTAGCCGTTTATGTAAAAGAATTCTGAAATTTTGGTGCATTTGCAGGATAAGATTATAATCAGGATAATATTCTCACATTGTACTGAGATTCTACATTTACAATGTCAGGTGCTCCTCCAGTGACATTTAATATCTATTGATCAGTACAGTAGCTCTATAATTTTGTCACATTTCACAGATCCAGGTAAAGCTGTAATAGCAGAGTTACTGCTTATAAACATATTTTTTAAATGTGTACAATGTAATTGTACACATTTTCTCATGATACTTAATATCTGAATAGAAATTTAATTAATCCTATCTTTATAAATAGAAAAATAAAATATGTTTCACATGTATACTTTTACCTCATATTTTTGATAGTTTTTTTTATATGTAGTGTCTGTGTTGTTGTATGCATTAATTTGGCTATTTTGTCCAATGATTATGGATATTTTAAGTGCTTAATTGATTTTTTTTTGTGGGCTACGTACTCATAGCATGGTTGAAAGGATGAATGAATTACTGTAATTATTACTCTCTCACTCACTCATTGTCTATACTGCTTTATTCTGTATGATGGGTCGCAGGGAGCCTGGAGCCTATCCCAAGAAACTTAGGGCCAGAGGTGCGGTACACCGTGGATGGGGTGCCAATCCATCACAGGGCACATACACACATACATACACACTTATTCACACACTACTGGCAATTTGGGTAAACCAGTAGACCTAATCTGCATGTCTGTGGGCTGTGGGAGGAAACCGGAGTTCCCGGAGGAAACCCACCAAGCACGGGGAGAACATGCAAACTCCATGCACACAGACCCGAGACAGGAATCAAACCTGGACCCTGGTGGTGCAAGGCTAACCACTAAGCTGTTGTTATTATTATTATTATTATTATTATTATTATTATCATTATTATTATAATGTGTCAGACAAATACTATCAGCATTTTTTACTAAACACTTAGACGTCTATATCTTCTATCTTAGTTTAAATCTACTGTATTAGTTTTTTCAATCGCAAGATTATTAATGTATAAATACATTTCTAAAAACATCAATGATAATCCTTTGTAAAGGTGACCCAGACTTACTGAAGGTGATAAACCTTTGTCCGGATGAATGACACCCGCACAGTCAGCCAGCAACGTGTTGCATCTGCTTGCTTGTGCCCTCTCGTTACGCCTGAACGGTTGCAGATTTCCTGATCATCCCAGCAGAAAACATTGTTCGGTTCACGTATCTGCCACTCTCTAACACTGATATGGCTTTAATCACAACAACAACAACAACAACAACGTATCGCCAAATAAATGATGGGATATGGCTTGTTATTGCAGCGGCAGCTCCGGTTACGTGGCTCTAGCTTCATCATTCCTTGACTCGGATGCTCGATGGTGTTCTCTGCATCCTTGCCCTACACACGGCTCTCCTCCTCCTCCGACGCTTCAGCTCTATCATTCCTCTTCACAACTCCTGCGTTTCCATAATGATGATGACAAGCCGTGGAACAGCCGCACAGACCCCGCCGCCCACGCACTCTATATGCGCAGCCGACTCGCAGGATTTGTCCTTGCACTGGATTAGTGAGCTCGGAAACAGGTACCTAATCTAATAGGTTTGATTTGAGTGAAACGCTCACAAACTGGCACAGTTTCTCTCATTGGAGAATAGGCGTGCCCGTCATGAGGCTCGCGCGCATGCGCACCTGAGATGCGCACTATTTATGTCGGATCCGTTCTGCACGTGCACAGAAGAGGTTTCATTTGAGGGGTGGAAAAACTTTTTCGCAAATGAAGACGATATTATTACCACGAGTCACATGTTACTCGAAGAATAATATCTTCATTACGTCACATATTCATTTCAAACAATGATAAGCATCTTAATCGTGACACTTTTAGGCAGGTTTGCACACCCCCTGGACATTCCCATTTATATTCAATTTCATTCCCACACAAAAATTCCATAAATCTATATTTCTATTTTGTGCAGCTGTTTTTCTTATTTTTCTATATTTTTCTCATATTGTATATTTTATACTGTACAGTCATTTTATTATATTTTATATTTTCATTTTATTCTTTCTTAGTTAAATGTACCTTCTATTTTCTTTTTCATATTTATTTCCTATTCATAGTCTTTTATTTTAAGGTCACGGGCCGTTGTCATTTGATTTTATAGGGTATACCCCTATATCGCAATGTATAGTTATAATTATAATAAAAAATAGCTAAATTAAATAAATAAAATTTTTATTTAAATTCTCAGTGACATCCGTGACGCATGGCCATATTGCTTCAGGTTTTATATTTATTACAGTTCATAGCTTTACTGATTTAATTGAGTTCAAAATTAAAATAATAATGTGTTTTTATAATATGTTTAGAGTTTTAAAACCTTGCACAAATAATGTTACTTTGGATCTAAGTGCATGTTGTATTTATTTATTTATTTACTTTTAAGGAGTGCTGTTTATATTCTACATAATATTTTAATTTAACATATACAGTGTAGGTTTTAGGCGGCACGGTGGCATAGTGGCCTTGCACCTCCAGGGTCTGGATTCGATTCCTGCCTCGGGTCTTGGAGGTTGCATGTTCTCCCCGTGCTTGGTGGATTTCCTCCGGGTAGCTGTTTTTCTCCCGCAGTCTAAGGACAGATTAGGCCAATTGATGTTCCCCAATTGTGTGTGTGCCTTGCGATGTTTTGGTTCAGGGTGTACCCCACCTCTTGCACTAAGTCTCCTGGGATAGGCTCCAGGCTCTCCATGACCTTGTATACAGGATAAAGCGGTCAAGATGATAAGTGAATATAGGTTTTATTGTTCTAAGTGAAACAGTAATACCAAAAATACCAGTGGCTTTAAGAGATAAACATGTTGTAAACAGAGATGTCTTTCAGGTGTTTTTTTTTCTTTGCTGCCCCAATATTATATGCCTCTACTCAACTCTAGCCTTGTAACATTACCATAGGCTAATGTTATAATGAGTATTGTAGTGAGAAAATGATTCGTTTTAAATTTCGTTTTTAGGTGGTAGTGACATCCAGTGGTCATGCAGTGGTGTATTTCAAAATCTTTATAAAAACAATGTGCTTACTATACAAACACCACTGACTGTGTTACTGTATGTGTTACGTTGTTTTTTTATTGTTGGGCAGAGCTTCCTGATTAGGCCTTTAACACTCATTTGCAGGATGGCCATTTACGATAAAATGGTGTAAACTCTTCTCTTCTATCCGTTGGTAATGGAGAGTTGACTCAAATTTTTGGAGTCAATTCCATAAAAACAAACCAATTCAATATGCAGATGATGTGGACTTGAGCTGTGGCAGTTTAAAAGTGCATTAAGTCTGTAATGAAGAATTAATTCTGTAATAAATCAAGAAATAAACAAAAACTGTGAAATATATTCCAAAAGTAATGCTTACATACATAATGTTAAGACAGGGTCACTTTAACCTGAAATCTTTATAGAGAAATCGACAAACTTCCCAGAAGATTCAGATACACAATAATGTAGCCAGCCTAAGCTTACTTAATAGCATTTGAAACAAAATTTACAATTTGTTCACAACAGATAGAAATTAGCAATGGAGGTAATATTCTGCACAGTAACTTGAAGAGGTGACATATATACATTAGTTAGAAAAAGGTTACCCAGATATATTAAAAAGTGTCTTTCCTGTGTCTTATTTATGAAATAATTGAATTCAAAATGTAGTCAACAATGTTTACAAATGCTGCTGCTTGCAACTTGGTCCTGTTAAATTAATGATAAGTGGTAAGCAGTTATGATGCAGTTAATCTTTTGCTTTAATTTTGCCTTTTTAAAGAAAATTATCTGAATTTGAGAAATAATACCAATTCCATGTTTTCTCTTAGTTGCTTTCTGTGACTCTTCCATTGTTTCCTGAAAAATGTCTTTGACTCAGGTTTCATTTGCCCTTTGGGTTTCACATTGATGCAAGTCTCTTCTGCTCATTCATTCATTTTGGTGACTGTGCTTATCCTGGTCAGGATTGTGTTAAATCTGCACCCCACTACAGGAAACACTGCATGACATAATGGACATTATGTGCACACACACATTCCCCTACCAGTATGTTTTGGGGTGTAAGTGTAAACTGTTGAACCCAGAAGAAGTCTACACAGATATAGTGCAAACATATGAAACTCCACACAGACAGTAACTTAGCTGTTTGGCAGCAATGCTACCTGCTGTGTCACCACATCGCCCTCGACTTGTTCATCTTAAAGCAATTAACATTTATGATTCACCTTCCTGCTTCAGTGAATCTCACTTGGATGCCCTAGAGACCTGCACTTCCCAAGAACTGCTGTCTGATTTATACTTATAGCAAGACACCTATTCACTGTGTGTTCATATTTTTAACATCTTGTCTGTCTATGCATTCACCCACCATGTTACAAATAGGAGATGAATATATTTTACATTATCATTTGAACTACAATACATATTTTAGTTGATATAACTCTGACTGCTCAACATACACATTCCATCTAGCTGTCACCCTTCTGGACAAAAAGGACACTTACATTAGAATGCTGTTTAAAATCTTCAGCATTCAAAATAATTATTTCTCAGCACCTGATTAAAAAAGCTGAGTCTGCTGAGGCTAAACATCTTCTACAACTGGATCCTGACTCTGAGACCTCACTCAGTAGGAACCTCCAAAACCACCACATTGACCACTGAGGCCCTCCAGGGCTGCGTGCTCAGTTCACTGCTGTTCACTCTGACTCACAACTGACTTACTGTATGAGCTTGAATCACATCATCAAGTTCTGATCACACAAACATGGTGGATTTCATTAACAAGTATGACACGTCAGCATGCAGACAGAATATGCAACATCTGATGCAGGACTGATTCAAAGCCAACAGCCTGTCTCTGAACTTGGACAAACTAAAGGGATTGTTGTTGATTTTCTGACTTTTCTCTTCTGAACTTTAACAGATCTTCCACATAAATCCTCAAGAGCCTAAATCCCTTAGTGTTCATTTGGTGGAGACCAGCTGCTCTTTGCTCAATACCAGTTCCAGCACCTCTACTTTATGTAAAGTTTGAGAAAATCCCATCTTTCACCTCATCCTCACCACACTCTACAGAACGACTATTAGGGGTATGCTGAACAGCTGCAACACTGTCTAGTTTGAAAAATGACACACATGACCCTGCAGAGGATAGTGAGAACAGTTGAGGCTTGCACTTCTCAAGAATTGCTGTGTTTTCAGGGTCTTTCTTACTACCATCACAGACATTTATACCACACACTGCATCCACAAAGCCACATGTTCCGTTCACTGAAACCCTTCACCCTCCCGCAACTGGCAAAAGGTACCAAAGCATAAAGTCAGATTTTATATCAGTTTTTTCACCAAGCCATCAGAGTCCACAGTATCCAGAGACTGGACTGACACCAACACACACACACACACACACACACACACACACACACACAAACACTGAACTGAAAATCATTCCATTACTGCTGCAATTTTTGCACATTTCTTTCTTTAAAGTGATTTTTGAAACACCACAAAATTCTAATGACTAATGCCTTCCTTCCCCAGTCACTAATATTTGGTGGATGGCTTATGCAATCATAAAATACACGCTCACTTAAGTTTTATAGGTCATTTTGTGTAGAGTCATGTCACACTGACTGGTCAAAAAATCACAGCCAAATTATTGGCCTGCATCAAGCAAAGAAAACAGCCAATGAGATTTTAAAAATGTTTGAATTGGGGTATGAACCAGTTCACGTACAGAATATTAATAAAACCTGGATGAATAGTAATGAACTGTGAAAAAATTAAGAATAATGAATAGAGTTCACTTAAATGGTTGGTTGCATCATTAACAATTGACAGTAAAAATTACAGCTGTTGAATAGTGAAAGTAAGAGCATTTTCACATATGCAGTGGAATGATAACTCACAGGACTGACTAAACAGCTTCAGTGGCGATTGGAAAACCACTTATTAATGAGGCTAATTGGAAGAAAAAGGATTCAGATTGTGAGGGAGCATAAAAAATGGACATTTGAGCAAGGACAAAGGTCATGTGGCCTGATGAGTTCAGATTTATCATACCCCAGAGCAATGGATGTGTCAGGGCAAGAGGGTAAGTGCATAAGGTGATGATGCATCATCATGCATAGTGATCTGGGGTTGTATCAATCGGTCAGGTCTAAGCTAAGTAACAGTATATGCCAATAAAACTATGTCAGCTGACTATCTAAATGACCACGTTATCCCATCAGTAATGGCACAGGCATATTCCAGAACTTAAATTGAGTGTTTCTGGCAGCATGAGGAATCATTTTCGCACATGAATTGGTGACCACAATGTGCACAGTAATCAAAGATAAAGGTGGTTAAATGTGTGACTTTTTTGAGCCAGGCTTTTATGAGCCAGTTTATAATGAAGTTTTTTTTTTTTCCATTTCCATGCACCACTATAAAATGATAGTGGACCACTATGCTTTTTTGGCCACATTCTGTCAGAAATCCCATACCGTTGACATTTAAAAAAAAATAATTGCTCTGCAGCCCTTGAATGGTCGTAGGGTTCCAGGGGCATGATTTTTAACATTTACGTTGTGCATGTGTATTTATTGCTATGGATTTTTGTGTGTGTGTGTGTGTGTGCTCCTGTCAACACTGAAGAAAAACTGGCACCCATCTGTAAGTTAACTGTCGTGATTGCACTCTAGAGGGCGCTATTTGGCACGAGTCCCACCGCCGACGGTTTCGTGTGTGTTTGTGTGTGTGTGTGTGTGAGAGAGAGAGAGAGAGAGAGTCTCATCTCCTCCATAAATGGTTTCCCCAGCAGGTACAGTATCCCACAGACTGTGTGCACCAGGCGCGCGCTGCCTCGTTACTTCCGTCTTTGACGCGCAATCACGGGATGCTGTGCGCAAAGCGGCACCGTCTGTGGATCTCATCTCTTCCTGTACACTTTTTAGTACTTCTAATCCGGCTTTATACTTGAAAACTGAAACAAGACTCTTTGGACTCTCTG
>JAOVVB010000049.1:15061854-15080415 GCA_028570985.1 Heterobranchus longifilis
ATAAATGTACATTATAACTACTCACTACAGAACATTAATACATGTATATTATAACCACTCACTACAGAACATTAATACATGTATATTATAACTACTCACTACAGAACATTAATAAATGTACATTATAACTACTCACTACAGAACATTAATACATGTATATTATAACCACTCACTACAGAACATTAATAAAGGCATAATATAACTACTCACTACAGAACATGAATTCATGTACATTATAACTACTCACTACAGAACATTAATAAATGTACATTATAACTACTCAATACAGAACATTAATAAAGGTATATTAGAACAAGAATTGGAAAGTCAAGCAGTGGCTACAGTAATTTGCTTGATCATTATAAACGTCTAAAAAATATTTTGTGGCATTTTGTATTAGCATTTTATTTGGCACTGGGTTGATTATTCAGTTTGTTATGGTAATCCAGCCTTTGGTTAATTTCCATTGTAAAATTTTGTTGAATATTAGGCTAAGTAATGTTTTTAATTCAGTTTACAATTAGATTGTGGACACACCACATTTGAGAGGTCTGGTGGGCTGTACACAATTTGTTGACAGTGAATAGAAATGGCTTGTACAGCTCTAAATGAGTTTGTGGACACATTAACTCCAAAATGGGCTCAAAAATACCCTCCAAGCATTTGGGTTGTTCATTCCTATTATTAATGCATTGCCTATTTTTATTTTTAGATCTAATGCATGTTGTGCAGGGTCATTTGCTGAACTTTACCTCTGAAAGAAAAAGAATGTGAAAGAGAAACCTGTCAGCTGTTATCAGGATCTCATGAGTTATTGGTTGTAAATGCCCATGTCCTCTATAGTTTTCAAACACGTGTTTATGAGGACCAATATAGGTTATATTAACAATAAGGTTATATTAACACTAAGTTTGCAAAGATAATTAAAAGAAGGAGGAGAGTTAATCCCTTGCACTCCCAAGACCTGTCAGTGGGTCCAGACTTATGTAACTACACACCTTTCCTTTTTGCTGTTGTTACTTAATAATTTATAGTAGTTACTAAGTAATATGTTTTACTTCCGAAATAAGCCAGGATTTTAAAGATAAGAAAGAAAACTGAGTGGATTATATAAAAACAACATAAAGCTTATTAACACAAATTGACATCATATGCCTTAAGACTGTTTTAAGACTGCCTTAAAACTCAGGTCAAACACTTCCTAACTGTTCATGTGTATTAGAAAATTATATAATACACACATCAATATTCAAGACATAAAAATGAAACGTGTTTTAAAATTGTATGGCACATCCCAGTAAAAGTGTATGATTTAGGGCTGGTGCTTTATATGGTTTGAGGATTCAGGACATCAGCATCAGCTCCTCCCATGGGTGTTGATGAGAGCTAAAATGCTATTTGGGCTCAGGCTCATCTTGTACCTGATTGGCTGATCAGATTGGCTAGTCAATAAGTGCAGTTTTAACTGACAGCTTCAGATTGCATCATGATAGAGCCAGTCATGGGTGTTGTTCCCAGTTTTGTGTGAAACCAAGAATTTTGCTTTGAAATACAGATTTAATGCAAATGCACATGTAGTAACCAATATCAGTACTGTCTTATTCATGACTGTTTTTCCCATGTTGATAATGTTTAATATTTTTCTGCTTTCTGTAACTTTATTGGGGTAATATTTCAGTCTAGGAAGCTTCGTCACCATACTATCTATAAGGTTTTGCAAGGTGAAACAAGATTTCCTGAAATGAAAAACAATAAATACAGATTATGTGTGCAGTTTACATCATTATGGAAACCTAAGAGGAAGAAAAATAAACACAGTAATGAGAGTTGATCCATGGGAAACATGTTTTTGGTTTTTTTTTTTAACAGCCTGGATATGACTAAGTGGTAGATTTAATTGTAAAGCCCATCTTTTTGTCGCTAGACAAGTTTAGAATGTATTAACCTTATGGACTTGTATCAGACCTACATCCAGCTGACACTGTGCTGATTACCTGTGCAAAACCATACCAGACACAATACTGTCTGGCAATATTGTTCATGAAATTAATTTTAGTCTGGCTGTGAGAACAAGTATGTTTTTTTTTTTCTTATAAAGAAAAATCCCAAATTTTTATATATTGTTTCCTGGCTTTCTAAAAAGTGGTGATTAAAACATTGAACTGCGTCTGCCACTAATGCAGTCTTCTCAATGTTCTCTTTTTGTGAAGACACAGGTTTACAACTGAGCAAACACCCTAATGAGTCTTGTCATCTTGGAGGCAGTGTATCTTCCGTCAGTGAACAATAGTAAGCTCTATATAATTATAACCCTGTTAATTTATTATTACAATCCATCTAATTAATGTTCTTCATTAGAAATGCAGAAAATGTGTTGATAAATTGAATTTAAAAAAACTATGTATTATCTAATTGAGTTATGGTAGACAGGTTTGAGAAGGGTGTGCATCGTACACAGTGTTTAATTTAAGCATACATTATTTAGTCACTGCTTGTCTGAGTGTGCATGACTTTTTTCTTTATCCTGTTTATGCTTTAGCTCATCTATATTTCATTGTGTCTGTGTAGTGTAGCACCTCTGTGCGATGGCCCAGATCAGATGTAATAGCCCGGCTGAATGTGGCACATGTGGGACTTTGGGAACAGACACGGCTGATGGCTCTGGAGATTAAAGGTATTCTCATGGGAAACTATGCTGTGAAATACACAGAAAAAAAGTGTGTGTTCTTTGTAAGTGACCTGTCGCATTGTCATGGCAACATGACTGATATGATCCTGGTAAAAATGATCCTGGCCCCAATGGCCAATAAGTGTGTCTGAAAAATGCGAAGCACCATTCTATGCCAGGCATCAGAAACGGATGAAAAAAGCAAAAACAAATAGTCTAAATATCATTAGGATAACGGTCTAATAGTAATGCATACCTTTTGTTTAAAAAAAAAAAGCCATTTTGTTCTGGAAAATTCTGGTCACAAAACAATTTCCAGTGCTGATAAGACTTCATTTAATCTGTCTCCAGGGGTGTGATTACCCATTTTAAAGTTGTATGGCAGAAAAAACACCTCTAGGCTGCTGTAGTCTGTGTATCTGAGGTTAACAAGATTCAACCTGCTAGCTATTAACACTTTTTTATCTTATGGCATTTACAGGCCAGTCCTTCATGGTGTGTTGATTGGGAGCAGAAAGTAACAGATTGTGCTCGTTTTGTTATCTCTTGCTTCAGGAAAAGCTAAAACTTGGCTGTGCTGTGCGAAAGCATCAGCCATGCATTTTTTTTTTTTTTCTTACAAAACCATTTGAACAGTCTGTTTGCCTGAGGCAATTTCTCTGTCTTCCTTCACACAAACTTTCTCTCCTTCTCTCTCTGATAGGCTGAGGTTCTATAACATTACCTTGTCTCTATATAAGATATATGAGCCCATTTACTCATAACAGCTTTAGATGCTGTGTTTGGTTTGATTCAAAACATTCAAAAAGTCGTTGAAAACTTCTGAATGTCTCACAGGAGATCATGTGTTATGAAATACATTCATCAGCAGTAGAGTGACAGTGATGACAGGGTGGAAAGGGTCTGTCCTTGTACTAAAAATGCATGATGCTACTGCTGACTGATAATGATTCATACCAGTTTCATATTACCTGCTGATTCACTCCTAGATTAACTTGTAAAGACTGTTATTACTTTTTCAATTGATGACATGTCAAGCAGGACTTTCAAACTGACATCAGTGCCAAGCCAGTAATTACTTCCAGTGGTTAAATGCAGAAATATTGTAAGTAAACTCGATCTGATCTGCCCAGGAGAATATGTATTAGCAAATTCTGAGTATGTTGCTAAACAATCTTTGGAATAAAAATGTAAAGGATGTGGCCAACCAAGAGAAGCTTGGTTGTGGTATCTAACAGCTTTAAATGGGCATGACCAGCCTTAATAAACATATTGGTTTCACAAAATAGATGATTAGGCCTGACCTCATTGGCTTTAATAAATAAAAAAAAATTTTTTTTTTTAAAACACACAATGTGGGGTTCTTTGTTTTGTACAAATCGACATATGTTACAACCAAAACATGAAGTATCCAAAATATAAAAAATCTGAAGCTTTTAAAGAGTATGCAACAAAAAACATTCTTAGCAAACTCTCACTGGAAAGACCTTACAAAAACATTAGTCTAAAATGAAACTCTTTCTACGTTTTCTAAAGTTGTATTAAATATAACCAACGTACAAAAGCTCTATTTTTGGTTTCCTGTAATGATAGTGAACCTTTGCTCAATGCTGCCTTAGATTCCTGTTCTTGTCTGATAGCACTGGAACCTGATGTAATCCTCTGATGTTGTAGGCCTATTGTGTATACTGAGATGCTTTTACACTCACCCTGGCTGATAAGAGTGGTGACTTGAATTATCGTAGCCTTCCTTTTAGCTTGATATAATCTAGCCATTAATCTCAGACCTCCCTTCCACCCACAGAATTGATGCTTACTGGATTTTATTTATTTTTTTATTTCCATTTCCTTTCTGTTTTTATGGGTGAAAATCCCAGAACATCAGCCATTTAGCCCATCTGGCACAAACAACCGTCACATTCAAAGTTATTGCAAACACATTCCCCCATTTGTTTTGAATATAAACTGATGCTCTTGACTTGACTTAGATCTTCATACTCATTATCACACATTTTTGCACTCAATGATTGGGTAGCTGCATAAATGATTAGCTGTACATGAGTTAGTAATAAAATTGACAGTAATATATGTATGTTTTTAAGAGAATATTTTCATAAAAACAGTTTTGAGTTTGATTTCGTGGCACTTAATATACTTGTGGATTTACATGCATCAAAAACAGCAAGAGAAAACACTGTATATGTCAGAGAGTTGATCGTTGCGTAAGCAATTAAATAAAGAAAAAAAACACTGTCAGCACAAGCCTTTGTCACAAAGATTATTTGCTTTTGGGGACAGTTGACAGCTTGTCAGCTACTCATTAAAGCAAGAATGCAAAAAAAAAAAAAAAAGGCCAGATGTAGAGCTTTTACAGTTTTTATTATCACTGGCACTTTCTTGGTGTAGGAGTGGAGCCAACATTAACATGTGCATACGAAGTGGGATTTAAAAACAATACATTACAGTTACATGCTCCCATTTGTGTAACCACAAATTAAATTTATGCAGTCACAGAGCACTGAACAATTCACATGAAGCAAAAAAATACATAATAAAAAAAAAAAAAAAAAAAAAAAAAATTGCTGTCTATTATGTTTATATTGATGATCCATCTTTCTTCTGTCATATGGACATTCTTAAGTTTCAAAAACCTTCAGGAAAAATTTCATAATGGCAAAAAGGAGCAAGAGTGGAGAAAAGTATAGAGAAAGTATACTGTATATACATTTCAATTAACGTCAAAATCATACTCAGTTACTAATTTCCTAGTTGCACACTTGATCATAAAGCACACAGGTACAGAATTGGTTTATTGTAGTTGTGCTATCTGGTATAACCCAAATGATGATGGTTTCCCTTAGAGTCTAGTTCCTCTCAAGGTTTCTTCCTTACTGGCTATACATTTAGAAATCTATAAATTTCTTACATTTTTTTATATAAAGCCAAAATCTGCAAAGTTGCTTGGTGAAATGTCAATTGTTAAAAGCACTATACAAATAAAATTGAATAAAATGGAATTGATTTAAAAGCACTTGCACCTCCAGGGTTCGAGTCCCGGCCAGGCTCGATTCCTGTCTCTGTGTGCATGGAGTTTGCACATTCTCCAAGTGCTTGGTGGGTTTCCTCTGGGTACTCCGGTTTCCTCCCACAGTCCAAAGACATGCAGATTAGGCTAATTGGCGTTCACGAATTGCCCGTAGTGTGTGAAAAAGTGTGTAAGTAAGTGTATGTGTGTGTGCCCTGTGATGGATTGGCACCCTGTCCAGGATCTCTTGCCCAAAGTTTCCTGGGATAGTGCTGAACTGTCAACTTTCCTGAAGAAATGTGGTCAGAAAAAAAAATCATGCCACATTGCATCCCAGAAATATACTGTAATTTCAGACTTAATAGAGCATGATAAACATTTGCATAAGATCCATGTGTTAATGAAAACCCTCCTCACTGAATGTATATTGTGTACAGCAATGTCTTGTACTGTACTGACCTAGAGTCAGAGGTCTAAAATGTTTTCATCTAGGGCTTTTCGGTGTGTGAATAGTCTGAGACTAAACACTTGTGTACACACATGAATGAAGCTAAAATAAAACCTTTTTTATCTGCTTGCATCTTTATTTTAAAAAAATATCACAATCCATCTTTTCCTTATTCTCACATAGCAGCAGGTTCTGTTACAGTTAGAGTTAGTCTGCTCCCAGACTGCAATACACAATTCCTGACATGTTAACAAACAAGCAAATCATATAACAATAATTTAGCTATCATAACATTAGTTGAGTAATATTTGGCTCACTTTTTTTCTGTGAGTTTTTGAATAGCAGTCATGTTGTACAGAAAGGAAGAGACAATTGTTAACCTGAAAAACTGGGTATCATTGGAAGGCAAAAAGAGTGATAACAAAAGGAACACTACAATGGAAATATATAAATAGGCAGATTCTCAGAAAGTTGTGCAAATGCACGCTCTCCCCCGAAGCCTACTTTATTTCATGACCAGCCCAGACAATTGTAGACCAACTAGACCAACTGTAGATGTACACAAGACAAATCAAACGTATTATTTTTTTAATTAAAGTCCCATTACACTTGGCTGGAGGCCAGGGGTTCTGTCTCCGGCCCTTCCTTGGATGTATGCTGTATGAATCTATGTCGACTGGCATCAGGCACTGAAAAGAGTGAGACATATCATAAGCATCAATGTCTATTACTTATAAGTCCCTGTTTAAAGGCTAAGACCTAAATCTACAAATAGGTACTTAATCTTGGTCACTGCGTGTACAGTAATTGCACGAGAAATTTGAAATAAATCCTGAATACCTGTGTCAGGGTCAGTTTGCAGTACTGTTTTGTAATTTCCAGGATCCTCACTGATGATGCAAAGGTTGCGGTTCCAATTTTTCCAGTCGACATCTTGCACCCTGCAAAAAGCAGATGAACATTGGATTCGTCAGGGTGTATTTTGAAATTTAAATAATTAGGAATCGGCCTCGAGAGGCAGCACTTGCATCCAAGTGCTGACCTTTTAACATAGGAAAGCAGAAGCAAACAAAAATAAATTGTTCTCTGGGTTGTACCTGGATTCTGTGTAATCGAAGCTAAAGGTGATTGAATAAAATGTTAATATACAGGGTGGGTAAAAATTAACTAGGCAACATGTAATGGTTATAGAACTTTAGTCATGATGAAAAACAGTCTTCCAAATAGACAATAGTAAATAGGATTTCATATTTCCCACGTGGACAGTACAGGAATCGACCTCGAGAGACGGCACATGCATCATAAACTAAGATGGCTGACATGATGGTGTACAGTGAAAGGGAGGAAAGCAACACTATGTCCGGAGACAATAAAAAAATTGTCATGCAAAGCTGAGGACCACAGGCTCGGTGAACGATGCAAGAATAAGTGGTAGCTGTTGCCTAGATTTTTTTTTTATTTCCTATGCAATAAAGTACATGTACAATTTGTTTCTAAAAATTTGTATTAGAAATATGGACTTTATTAACAATTTTTAATGCCTTGTTACTTTTCATCCACCATAAATAAATGGAAGTCACTAGTCAGATCAGTATTTTATAAGTAATTAAATTGACTGAAAATAGAAGTGAGAATGTATTTTAATATGGTCTTACAGTACATGTAAATAACATTTACATGTTTGTAACAGTTTCCATTGTTATGGTGGAACTGTTTTGAATCTCTTAGATTCAGAAATTGTAAAGCAACAGCATGCAACAATATTCTACCCATCTCTGCTACCAACTTAGCAGAGTCAGGTGTCCACAAACTTCTGGCCACATAGTGTAAGCTGATTGGCTCATTTGCTGTTTTTCCCAACAGCAAAGGAGGACTGCTCTTTAGTAATATTTGTGCTCTTCTGTTAAAATGTGAGGTTCCCACTCAAAATGTATCAAGTTATACAATTATTGATATGATATTGATTTTTTTTTTTTTCAAACTTGTGGGTAGGAGGTACAACTTTATTGTACCATAGTACAGGTACTGTAATGAAATGCAGTTTAGCCTCTACCAGAAGTGCAAATAGTACAGCCTGTACCTTTTGCAGAATATCAGTCTGTCCCTAATGGTTTTTTTTTTTTCTGGAGAGAAGTGGCTTCTTTGCTGCACTTTAAATGTATGAAGTTGAGTGCTACCATCATTCCAGTGCCATGCCAACAGTAAAGCATCCTGAGACCATTCATGGGTTGTTTCTCAGCCAAGGGAGTGGACTCAATCACAATTTTGCCTAAGAACACAGCCATGAATAAAGAATGGTACAAAAACATCCTTCAAGAGCAACTTCTCCCAACCATTCAAGAACAGTTTGGTGGTGAACAATGCCCATTTCAGCATGATGGAGCACCTTGCCATAAGGCCATTAAGAGGCTCAAAGAACAAAACATCGAAATTTTGGGCTCATGGCCACGAAACTCCCCAGACCTTAATCGCATTGACAACTTGTGGTCAATTCTCAAGATGCCGGTGGGTAAACAAAAACAAATGCTGACAAACTCTAAGCATTAATTATGCAAGAATGGGCGGCCATCAGTCTGAAGTTGATGCCAGGGCGAATTGCAGAGGTCTTGAAAAGAAAAGTGTAAATATTGACTGTTTGCATAAAATTAATGTAATTGTCAATAAAAGCCTTTAACACTTATAAAATGCTTGTAAATTATACTTCAGTATCCCATAGTAACATTTGACAAAAAGATCTAAAACATTTCATTCTATCACCTTTGGCTTTGATTACACAGAATCCAGGTACAACCCAGAGTACGATTTTTTTTTTTTTTTTTTTTTTGCTTTAGCCTTCCTATGTTCAAAGGAGAGCACTTGGAGCCCCCACCATCCCAGTTTGAAAACTTATGTGGTTCATCATGTCTGTGACCTGAAACACCAGCGGCAGTCCTCGTCTTTTTTTTTGCCCAGGTCCTTTTTAACTCCTGATCGCAACTTTGCCTTCATAAAATAAACAAATCTCTCTATATCCAAGATGGTGATGGCACGCTGGGAAAACAGAAAAAGATGTTTACTGTTACACAGAAATTCGGTGTATTGTCACCAAGGTCTAAATGCTTATAATGAATATCATATTAGTTGTCAATGGGACCACATTCAAATTTATGTTGACTACAGAGATATTAAAGGATAAACATCTACTTGAAGCTATAAGTAATCTCCATCAAGCTTTTCAGTGACCATAAAACATATGAAACCCCTAAACGAAATTAATTTAATTATTCTTTTAATTGATACAGTCAGGTCCATGAATTCCGGAACACAGATAAGGTTACACCACCAAATGGATTTGAAGTGAAACGTTTAAGATAGGAGTGAAGTCAAGACTTTTAGCTTTAATTCAAAGGGTTTTACAAAAGTATGGCATTAACCATTCAGGAATTGAATTACAGCCATTTTCAGACACACACAACATACACATATTTTGTTCCCAATCTTTGTTCCAAAATATATGGACCTGCCCCTATTATGAGACACTATGAGGCTGTATTATAAGGTACTATACCTGTAGCTTCCAAATGCTGGCACTCTCATCTGACATGTCATCCACAGTCTTGCTCATCAGAGCAATTAGCATGTTGAACAGCAAAATGTACGTGAGCACAAGGTACAATATGAGCAACACATAAAATACGTGTTTGTAATCATGATCATCTGTAAACTCCAAGTCACCCATGCCTATAGTGAATTTGAACAGCTCCAGAGTGGTGCGAGTGATGCTTTTATAGGTTTCGGTCACATTTTGATTGCTCATGTTTGAGGAACTTCCATTGTCAGGTTCATTGATTAGAATCACCACAGCTGTTTAGGGAACACAGAAAGGATAATAAAGTGTTAGGGACTTGAGGGACTGGAATGACCTCATGTACAGCAAAGATGATGATTTAGTAAAGAGTACCTGCTGAAAATCCAATGAGGAAAACCAAGTAGACGTAGAGGAAGCGGAAGATGTCAGAAAGGAAAATCTAGTGAACAGGATGGGAACAACAACCTTATAACCCAATGAGGTAATAGGCAAACAGCTTGTACTATCAGCTAAGCATCACTTGGAGGCAGATAATGAACAATGAATATTTTTTATCATCGTTGATTTATGCCTCTGTGAGAGCGTATCTAAGAGTATGTCATAGCATCATGTGGAGTGAAGTCTTTAGGTTTGCACATAATGTCCTCTAGGGGCAGTGTGACAGACCAGAACCAGACCAGAATTCACAGTAAGGGAGAAAACAGTAGTGGTGGGAAGTTTGGATCATTTTAGTGACTCGGTTCTTTGAATCTCGTTCATCAAAATAAATGAATCTTTTTTTGAGTCCTTTAGTTAATTTCGTTCTTTTTATCAGAAATAAAATCAAATGTAAAATTTTCAACGTCTACATATACAAATTGTGGCTATAGTTCCAGTAATGAAAATATGCAGCTAAGGACATATTATGATTAACAAAATGAGCAGCTCACCTCTCATATCTTCTGGTCCGAATTGTTTTTTTCTTTTGTCATGTGACCCTCATAGATGCTATGCAGTGCATTACACAGGAAAAAGAATTGAACAGTTCTTCTCATGAGTCTTCTAGTCTGAATCGTTCAATCTTTTGACTCTATTGCACTGCATAGCGTCTATGGGAGTCACGTGACAAAAGAACAAACGATTCAGACTAGAAGACTCAAAGGTGAAAAACTAATCGACCCATTACTAGAAAACAGTGATGAAGGGCCGATTCAGGAAGGTAACTGTTTCCATGTTTTAAACAGTGACTGAGTGTTGTATTGTTGCTGTATTCTTACATCCTAATCCAACTCTGACATCTAGTCTTTCACCTTTCTCAGCCAGTGATGTCTGGTACATATGGGAGGATGTTGTAAAAAGTGAAGCTAAACTACTTTGTAATGTTTACATTTTTTAAACCTTGCATTCTTTTCTTATAATTTATGGCATAGTTGGCAAACTTCAATTTTAAGTTAAAATTCCACTATTATTTTGGCAGTAGTGTGAAGAACTATTTTTGTCTGCCATTTTTGCAGGTTCAGTTGACCTTGATAACTTACCCAGTAATTTATTCAATGATGAATAAAATGACTTATCTAGTTTATTACGTGATTGACATTTTTGGACAAGACAGTCAAAGCGTTTAGCAAAGCCAGGTCTGTTTCTGCTGTAAACTTTTTAACAGATTTTTAATGGGGAGTTCTTTGTTTTTTCTCAAAGAAATGTTGCTCATTTTGACGTCTAAGCTAGTTTATTGTACAACTAATATAACAAGCAAACCAATCAGAACCAAACAGAAGCAGTTAATTTTCAACTAGATAAATTTCCTAATAGTTTATTATTGGTTGTATGACCTTAACAAACATCCATTCTCTGTTCAGGGTTGAGTGCAAAGTTTGAAAGCTGTTTACTAGTAGGCTATATTTTCAGTTGATAGGTTATAGTAACTGCTTATACTTACATGACATTGATTAAAATGGTGGATATGTCTAGCTAGCGAATGATAGTGTTGACTCAAAGTTCAAAGAATTGTTTTATTCTTGTGAAGATTTTTGCTGATTTTGCTGATTTACAGTACCACCTTCTAATTGGTTTTTTTTTATTTTTTTTATTTATTTTCTACATTCTACATGTCTACTGGAAATTTAAAAACTATGAAATTACCTAATTAAATAACAACAACAACAACCCTCGGTTGTTATTTTAAGACTTTCACAGACAGCGCTTTCAGAAAGCAGTTGGGAACCATGAGCGCGTCTAAAGAAGACAGAAAATACTGGAAGGTTTCCCCCTAGCACTTTTCCAAACAAAATTATACCTGTTGTAATGACGCGGGTCTGACTAGGGGCAGAACCGCGCATCTGTTCAGAACGAGTAGATTCGCAGGCAGAGGCGTGGCCAGGTAGACACGCGGTTGCCAGGCAACGCCGCCGCAATCAGTCTGAACGCCCCACACCTGGCGGCGTGTTTATTTAAGGGTCCTGATACCTCCGCACTTCGTGTGATCATTTAGGTAGCACCGGTAAGGTATCAGGGCCAAAGAGAAGACAGAAAAAAAAGAAAGAACGAAAAAAAAAAAGATAAAGCGCGCAGAAAGTCGAGAGACAGAGGCAAAGACCTAAGACGCCGGCGAGAGAAAGAGTAAGAGAGAGCGACCCGCCTCAGTTTAGCGTGCGCTCTATGCCTAAGTTTATAGTGCAAAGAACAAATACATATTCTCTCAAATAAATCCTCGGTAAGGGAATAAGCCCCAAGAGGATATACGTTTTTGTTTTGGTTTCCAGAGCCTGTCCGTTCTCGCGTAGACGGCGGAGCTCTGTTTATTTGGTGTTTTGTGTTCTTTTGTTTCCTAATTAATAATCCCACGCCATCCCCAAACGTGAAGGTCTTTCCGTGCGTGTCATAAGCACTCTCACCAACTCCTATTTCACTGACCCCCTCTAAAGCCCTGCGTCAGGGCTCTTATAAACATTATTACATCTCGTGGTGCGGCTCTTCAGTCCGCACCACATAACACCTGTCTTATCTTTCATATATTTTCTCACAGCAACACACAGAAGTTGCCTTTGTTTTTGGCTTTTCATTACTCAGTCAGTAAATTCTGATCTGGTTCATGCCAGGCTGTCCCCTTAAAAACATATTCATGTTTGATGCAAGTTTTTTTTTTTTTACCCATGTTCCCACTTGGGTCAGGGCACTACACATATCTAACACAGTTTATTCACCTATTTACGTGAAAGTAAACTTGTGTGATTTCTCTGGTTCTACTCAGTACATTTTAAGAGCAAAAAAATGGATTCATAAAAGTTTATCCAAATGGCACTAATTCCTAAAAAGAAATTTATGTGATAAATTGACAAAATACTAAAGATGCTTGAAAGATAAAAAAAAAGAAAAAGAAAAAAGATCAATATCTGGCTCAATAAAGGAACAATCAGAAAAAAGGTACCTTTAAACTGTACATTTCCTTGTTGCTGGGTGGTACCATCAAGGGCACCTCTATGTATCTTACATGAACCCTTGATGGAACTTGGAAGTTTCAGTGTAGTAAGTATTTGGACCTTAATGGCCTCTGGTGTCTTAAAAACTATATCCTTAAATAAGGTCTGTCAATATTAGCGCGGTAACACATGCGATTAATCTATTAATCTATCTTTTTGATGTGTGCCTTTTTTTAAAGACAGATTAAGTTTGACCCTAATGGTTTACCATAATTGTAGCGCAATTACCCCTTCGTACAGTATGTGATAATGGTACATTTTAATATGGATAATAAGATGACTGAGGAAACATCACCATGTGTGCTGAACGGCAAGTTTCATTATAAAAACCTTCTAGATGGAAGTTTGGACAAAACCAAAGCTGTGTGCTTGAACGACCTTTAAAGGGAACTATTTTTACAAGAATACATTAAATGTAAGACACTGAAAAAGGCTGTGAAAGTGATGCAGTTGGCAGAAGTTACTTTAATTGCACTTACTGGAGACCACTGGACATTAGTAAGTACCCATAACTACCTCAGTGTAACAGCACATCTAATCAATGAAAAATGGCAACTGCACTCATTCACTCTGCACATACTAAAAACATGTGCAAGCCAACTGCGTTAGCCAAGTTAAAAAGGAGATAAGAAATATGGTCACCACTATAGGAACAGACAGGGCTTACAATATAATTTCTGCTTGCAAGGAGTTTACCATCCAAAAATATTAATTTACCAATTGTTAAATGTAAAATTGTCAGATATTATAAAACTGTATAATCTGTTTCTTCTAACCAGTTTGTCATGCATTTCTTTATTCCAGCATTGCACGTTTGTAATACAAGTAAATCTGAGTATTTTAAAATTGTGATTAATCGTGATTAATCACAGTCTATGTGACTGCAAAATACAATAATATACAGTATGTACAAAATACAGTATACCCCTCATGGAACCACCAAAGCAACAAGGAAGATTATTTACTTTATTTAGCACAAGAGTCTTTTTTTAATGATTTTTAAGGGCAGGCGTAGCTCTGCTGGGCTCTTAAGCAAGGCTCTTAACTCAACTTTTTGGTTGTATAGATATGAATAGTTCTGGATAAGGGTACCTGCCAAATGCTGCAAGTGTAATGTAATGTATAAGGAAAATGGCAAGTATATTCTAAGACAAAAGTCAAACCGTAAGTAGCCACCTTTAAACTTTAATGAAGTTCGCATTAAGTGCCAGCCAATGCTTGTGTGGCATTTCAATAATATAATAAAAGGTGCATTCATGTAAATTTTTTCTAAGATGTGCTTATATCAAGACTGAGTTGAGCAGTGTTTTAAAAAGTCCAACTTATATTGTTCCTTACATATATATTTAAGCAAAAAAAAAAAAAATGGCAGTCACCCTCTGAATCATGATGTTGTAGATCCCCATGTGTCGACTCCCTCTGGAGAAGTAGAGCAGATTAATCCAGCACAGAGCCACACTAAACACCAGATAGGTAAGATATTCCTTCTTCCCAGCGAAATACAGCACCGCACAGACTATAAACAACAGAGCCTGTAATAGACTACAGCACCAGAAAACACAAAACATTTAATAATAATTTACCTCATTTTACCACAGCATGGATGAATCATTTAATCTGATTGGTCCAAAACTGTTAAATTGTTTTCTAAAGTAGCACAAGCTTCAAGGTTTGTTGGTCTTTAGGATGCTCCCGACAAGGGGTCGCCACAGCGGAATATCTAGTCCACACTACAACTTGGCACAGGTTTTACGCCAGATGCCCTTCCTGACGCAACCCTCCCATTTTATCCGGGCTTGGGACCGGCACTGAATCCAGTGGCTGGGGATCGAACCCGGGCCTTCCACATGGCAGGCGAAACACCTACCACTGAGCCACCAGTGCCCGAGCACAAGCTTCAAGGTAAAGCACATATATTATTTTTATATGTTTGTTCCAATGGCTTATTGCTTCTACATTAACAGCTAACTAGAGACAATTCTTTGTGAAATTGTCAAGTAAGGATGAAGGGATGCATTGCTTTTCCTGGCCAAAACTGTCAAAATAGCTCCTTTTTAGGCCATAGGGTTCCTGAGATATGACCATTCTTCAGGTTGGATGTTTTGATATAGGTTTCTTGGAAGTGCATGCAAACTGAGGGAGATAGGGGAATTCTTTTTCCTCAGAAAGTTAATAACATGCCATTTCATGTACAACCTGCATTAAATGTCAAATGTATTGGGCAAATAGGGATAGGGGTTGGCAGTCGGTGTAACAACTAATTCACAGGGGCAATTCACAGCATGTTGTATGGTCTACATTATTTAAGTCCAGTCAACAGAATAGCAAAGTATAAAACGATGCTCTTTAACAAGAAATATATATAATACTTGATAAGATGATATGACAAGTTGTGTTTTTGTATTTATGCATTTATTAAGGGATTGATGAAACAACACTTTATACCTGACCAAAACTAAATATTGTAACTGATAACAGAAACAGATAATACTGATAATAATAGATATACTTTACATTAAAGATCAAACACTCACAAAAGAAGGTCACAGTATCCATCTATCAACAGCATTTGCAGACCTGGCCGCTTTTTATATAAATCCACCACCTACAGGAGGAAATAAGTCATTGTTAGACTTTTAATAAATTTCCAATTAGTGTTATAATTTTTTTAAGTAAATGATACACACCGCAATACATAAGAAGTAGAGTGATCCAGTAGCCATAATTATTTGACCTAAAAGCAATAGGAAACCGAGGCCACCATTCCTGATTGGAAATGGGGGCTAGATTGACAAATAAAATTATTAATTAATTGCAAGAATTTGTTTGTTATATTCTGCATGCATAGTAGTAATATCTGGGGGGGAAAACATAATTTTTTTTTGGGGGGGGGGGGGGGGGGATAACCTCCATAGGTGAGAAGTGTATAGTAACATAACAAACATCCAAATCTTCTACAGTTAGCTGTGGTCATGAACTTACTGTTCCGTTATCACGGTGATATGAAACAGCTGTGAAGAAGGTAAGATATATGATATAAGCAATGAATTTTAAGAGGAATATCCATTTGGCAAATCTGTCCCATTTGTCCTCCAGGAGTTTGTTAAGCGGCTCAATTTGAAGCATCTCAAGACGATTCTGGAAAAACAAACACTGCATTGGCATGTGCATGCTTTAAACATGTAATCTAACTATAATTGGATTGCATATAAGGCTATGTCATTTCTAAGCAGAAATTGCATGTTCTGCATTTTGATAAAATCTATGGAAGTATTTTGGCTCATTATTTGAATTTCCACAGAGTGTGTTTCTCTTACAGGAATCTCTGGGCCATAAATGATTATCTCTAGAACAGATTTTGGTTCACAGGTGTCAATAGAGTTCAGGTCGTACAATGCACCAGACACTGGGCCATATGCCCACTCTGTGAACCTTCGGGACAGGTGCCTGCACTCTTCATCCTGGAACTCACGATTCAGAATGTGTTCAAGCAGCTGAAAGGAAAAACAAAACATTCTCTTTTAGCATATTGTTTGAGACCCATGCAAAGCACTGAGTTTTTTAACATCAATGCACACTCACTATGTACTTTATTATAAACACCTGTATGCTGTGTGCAACTATCCATTCATCCAGTCATGCTGCAGTAGCACAAATGATAAACTTGTACAGATAAAAGACCAGAGCCTTCATTAATATTTATAGATAACGTAGATAACCATCCAAAGTCTTCATATTACGCTGAGATTCTTAATCACATCACTTATCATTTAACAGCAGCTTTCAGGTCACATTCTTACCCTAATCTTTCCTAGTTTCGCAGCCAGCTTGATGGAAGTAAGTCCCTGACTGTTCTCAATGTCCTCCAGTTTCTTTTGACTGGAATTCTTAACAGCATCTTTGGTAAGAATGTAGTCGTACATGGAAATGACAAATTTTGTATTTTCAGCACTATTATCTGCAACCATGACAAGAGCATGGAGAACCGTGTTGCCCAGAGTGTCTGTACGCCTCACATCTGCTTTTTCCATCAGCAGATCCAGTATGTCTTTCTGATTAGTGCACGCAGCCAGAGAAAGCGGTAACTCACCTGTGGAAAAGGTTTGGAAAGAAAAGCTAAGAAAATGTGGTTTTACATATGATCTATGATTTTTTTTTTTTTTACTTAACATTTCTATAACAGAACGGATTGTTTATCTCAACAACAAAAATACATCATGTTCATCATAGACTTACCAAAGTAGAAACAATTTTCATCTACTGGTTGGAAGAATGTACCACAGGCCTGTGCATGGACGTCAGCCCCTTTCTGAATGAGCAGGTTAACAAAGGCCTTGTTTCTCCTCTCGATAGCTATGTGAAGAGCTGTCTGTCCTGCACCAGTCAAAAAAAAAGTGTGTAACTACTGCACAATATCTCCCTGGAAAGTTTAGATCTAACATTTTCTAATCCTAACATGTTAAAGTTGGTCTCCATAAACACCTGAATAGTTTGACAGCAAATCAAGATAAATACCATTTTCAAAATTATCATTCACAGAAACACATAGTTGCATGTATTTGCATTGTGTACAAGAGAAATTAGATAATTTTTTTTGTATGAGGGAAGCTGTTGCGTTTGGTTCATCTCATTATGTCTGCTATGCCTCATTCATATGATCTTTAACAATAGCGATAATTTTTTGCAACAAAACTCAACACGTTTTTCTTTGTTTTATTTTGCTTCCGCTACAAAAAGACAAAACATGAGTTTACTATACAGTTTTTTGTAATTACAACTCAAACCCAGCATTTTTATACTAAACTGCATAGGTGCATTGCCACAAAAACACCTGTAGGCTAGCCATAGTGAAAAAAGGGAGATGGAGTTACAGCATTTTGCTAAATCATACAAAATTATATTGATTCTACCAAAACAATTTGACACAATTTTGAAATTTAAAAAAATATATTTTATTTTATTTTAAAGAACAAAATATTTTCTAACAATTTGTTGCTTCTTTTTCATTTTTTTTTTTAGAAATGCCAAAATGGAGAGGTCTCAATTTGCAGCCAAACCATTCAAATGGGGTGAAAGAACTCAATGGGACGTCATAGATGGGTGATTTCAACCTTCTCAAAAACTTTTTAAATAAATTGTTAAGACAATTAAGACATGAAATCTGTGCAGCAACAACTAATAATAATAATAATAATAATAATAATAATAATAATTCTTCTTATTATTATTATTATTATTAGTGGTGCTTGCGAAGTGAAGCACTGCTATTGTTATCTTTCAGGCTTTTTATTTCCTTTTTTCTGTTTATTATTCTTCTTCTGGACCTGTCTGACCCATCCTGGTGCCCCGCTTCTGGTTGGAGATCTCGTCACATGGATGCCCCGTGTGTCTCTT
>JAOVVB010000049.1:15080515-15092158 GCA_028570985.1 Heterobranchus longifilis
TGTGTGTGTGCCCTGTGATGGATTGGCACCCTGTCCAGGGTGTACCCCGCTTCGTGCCCTAAGCCTCCTGGGATAGGCTCCAGGTCCCTGCAACCCTGAATACAGGATAAAGCGGTGATGATGAGTGAGTGAGTAAGTGAGTGGTTTAAAAAGGAGTATGGAACCAAAAATATACTTGAGTGAAAGTCATAAACTGCTTACCCCTCGTAATCAAGAATAGAGGTAAATATTTTATCTGTTCAAATTAGCAATTAAGACATTTGTAGTTATAAATTTATTAAATAAAATATGCTTGCTTATTAGCTACCAGATTCATTAAACTTTATCTAACTGAATTTGTCTGGATATGCTTAAAAATAAAAACACAGTTAAGACCTAGAGGTTAAGGCATGAGGGAAAAACATATGTGATTCCATTTAAGATATTTTGGGTATTTTGAAGATCAAAATGAAAATTTCTTGCATAACATGTTTTCACTCTTATTAATTTGATTAAATAAAAGAAAAAAGTGTTTAAATAAGTGTTTAGTTTGAGTAAGGAACAAATGGGAGGTAGAGCAGTGAAGTACAGTTTTTTTCAGTTGTTTTCCACAACTATGAAGGAATCTGCCTACTGAAATGTTGCCTTACTTTCAACAATGCAATTTTCCTAATTTACCCGTGTGGCTTAAAAATCATTCTTTTGCTCTATAAATTTGAAACATTATGAGCTTCAGATTTGGTCTAGGCACTGACTTAATGTCTTCATGTTTTCTAGTGAAGTGCACTGTAGTTGAAGTAAGCTGATCTGGTTACTCTTCAAACGGGTCATTTTCATTATTAGTCATCAAACATTGGGCATACTGCAGCACTGTTAATCTTATCTTGAATTATTTACCATTAATTGAATTTATACACGTAAACATAACCAATTTGCAATGCCTATTATTAAAAAACGATTTCTAAACAGTAAATGTACGTGTCCTCATCCATTTTATTTATTATTAACATTCTATTTTATACAGCTGCTCCATGAATATGCTTATGTGTGTGTGTGTGTGTGTGTGTGTGTGTGTGTGTGTGTGTGTGTGCGCGTGTGTGTGTGTGTGTGTGCCGCACCTGACAGAGGGCTGAAGGCTTTGATCTTTATCTGCTCATTTGGGCCTTTGTAATGGTTGCTCTCTGTCTCTCTCTTTCTCTCTCTCTCTCCTTCTTGAATGAAAGAGCCCTGGGATTGTAATGATGTGCATTTCGAAGTAGAGGGAAATATCTGGGAGAGAGAAGAAAGGAAGCTGAAGTGAGACGGGCTGAGGAATTGTTTGTGTGACAGCGCAGAGTTGGTTAAAGGTGTTGGCAGGTGAGATAGCACACCATCACAGAAGAGACTGACAGAGGTAGGGAGGAGTACAGAGATTTGTCAAAGTCATCTCTTTGTCTCTCTCATACACAAACACTACACTACACTACAATCTCAGTGCGATTTACTGTAACTGACCACCTGACACTAACAGAACAGAACCTATTTATTTAGTTCAGTGGTGCACTGACATGCAGGAAACAGATAATCCACAGCTTACATTAAAAATAAAAATAACACAACACTAGTACTCCACTGAAATCTAGGGGTGACATAGTGGCAGTAAAACATCAGTATAAGGAGTGATGACTTTCATCTTAGTTGGCTTGGGATGATGCCTGAAGGCTGTCATGAGTGTGACAGGCTGGGCAGCAGAGCCTTCCTGCAGCATCTGTTCATAGCCATCGGCCAGCCGGCATCTGCACAGGGGTCATTCCACACACCTCATTTTAATAGCTTAAGATCTGCTGCAGGAAATAAAGAGGCATCTCGACCAGGATTTCTAACTGCACTCCAGAGAAAACTGGTATTTTTAAAAAGTCTGTTATTGACACTGTGAGGGAATGGACCTGGCTTAATTAGCTGTTGATTAAATGGCTTTCTTTGATACACACACAGAATCCAGAGGTCACACCATTCACCTGCAGTTAGCATATTCAAACTATCTGACATTTCCACAGACCTCAGAATTTTGCTTGTTGACTCTTTAAATCCAATTCACGACTTCAGTATTTAATTTCGTTTGAATGTCAGCATTACGTCCTGCAGGCTTCTCTCTGTCAGTAGGCCAGCGTGATGTAAAAGTACTCAGCTGACTCTTTCCTGGAATGGGAGATCATTTTTAAATAACAAACCAGAGCTTTATTTCCTAATAAATTTAATTCCTGTTTTTTCTCCACCATGTTATTTTGAGTGAAAGTGTCAGGTGCTTATATGCAAATTTATGTGTATCTTTTAAGAGCGTGGTAAAGAAAAATACGGGTCATCTGTCACTCATGCCTTCACTAAACTCACCCCTCGTCACACATTTGACTCATCCATAGAGAGAGGAGCAATGCGTAAATGTGTGTGTTTATGATAATTGAATGCTTGGTAACAACTGACATTTATCAGTTTAAATCAGCTAAATACTAATCTCAACATCTATACACAATTTTAAAAAAAAATTAATCATTAATATTTGTATCCATCAGTTTTCATGAATTATTTATTTATCATTTAACAAGGTAAAAGCTTTGTTAAGTGACCTGGATTGACCCAAATTAAGATCATATGTGCATTATTGATGAGTGTTTAAATACATTTGCTTTAACCAATAGTGAATGAATGAATGTCTTGGATTACTATCTAAAGTAGTTCTCAAAAGCTTCTAAAGTGTTACCAACATCTTAGTTCGGTTTATCTGTTATTCACAAACCTGAGTATAAAAAAATGACCCTTGAGTGCAATAAAACACCATCCTGATATATTTTGCTAATAATGGAAGATCTAGAAAGGAAAACATTGCGACATGCAGCTGTTGTTTCTGTAGTGAAGAGCAGAACATTTATGAGACATTATGAAGACGAGGAGTGGTGGAGACATGGTGTTAGTCCAGGACAGTCAGAATGTGAAACTTTGACGCATTAATGGTTGTACATACAGATTCCCAGACCATCCTCAGACTGCTTTTTGAGGCATTATTGGTTAACGCTGCAGTCTGCCTCACCTCTCCTGATTGCATGACTTTAATGAGCTCAGTGTGAAGAGCAGGCCTTTGTGTGGGGATGATTTCATAGATCAGTACAGCTTCCAGGGAAAATAATTAAGCCTGACATTTAGGGGCATACTCAGAGGGTCTAAAGTTGCAGAAACTGCAAACGATGTCTGCTTTTTTTTTGGTGCTTAAAGCATTATTGGCTTTGCAGTACTCAGTTTTTGCTTTAGCTCAAGGGGGGAAATGAAGCAGAAGCACACGGCTGATAGTCTGCAGGTCAGTTATTCAGAGCCAGTAATAGGCATTGGTTTGTTAAAAAGCTCAGACAAATATGTCATATTTATGTTCTCGTTGAAAAGTGCGCAGGGAGTTCCAGATATTTGGTGACTAACACCGAGGCAAGTAGTTTTCATTTCAGTTTAATAAATCATCCAATAAAAGTTAATTTGCTCATAATGTCATATTGACCTCCAATTTCCCAGGAAATATCCTGTCACTATTTCAGGACAGGCATTTGAATTTATTTCTGTTCAGAAATGGAGCATTACTTTTTTGAGGTGTGCATTTTAATTGTCTTGCTGTTAAATGGCTGCTCTTAGCACCAAGCTACCAGGTTGTGGATAACAAGGGAAAACTCTTTGATCATGTGCTATATTGTGTGGGAACTACATGACTACCAAGGTCAGTGTGAGATTGTCCTTGGCCAAGTCTAGACACCCACAGCAGGCTTCAAACCGTAGCCAGGATCCCTCTAATGCTCACCCTTTAGGCTATGCTTACACACCAGACACCAATCTACACAGATAATACATTTGTGTTTTTTTGCACTTGTACAGTTGTAAATTGTTGTTATTCTAAAAAGTTTTTTTATTTTTTATTTTAACTTAAGTGCTCGGTGGTCCAATGTGCTTAGAAACCTCAACATGAGATTATTCTCCTCCCTAAAGAAAGACTGTGAGGTATACTTATGCATTAACTGAAGTTGTTTTGCCCCAGATGGGCTTGGTAATGAGACAAAGATTGCCATGGGGTTGAACAGGGTTTATTCCTTTTTCCTCACTTGTGTAGACCCTAAAGCTTTCCTGAATTACTCCTCAGCAGGGATCCAAACAAACCTCTGGCTCAGATTTGGAACCAGGAGAAGAGGACAGGGACGATGAATTGAAGAGACATGATTGCCTTTGCCAAAAAAAAAAGTCTTCAACACCGTGTAAGGAGAAGTGAATCAATAAAGAGAGAATGATGCTTAAAGAAGAGAAGAGGAACCCAAGTGAGTTTGGAAGAAAAATCAAAAACAACAACCAACAAATGGACATTGAGAAAAAGGGGATGGACCTGCAGTTGTGAAAGATGTAGCAAGAACAAGGTTTAATTACACACAGTTATACCACAGCAACAAAGAAACAGTGAAAAAAAGTTCGGCCCTTTACATGGACATCTCAGATTGGCAGAAATAATAAAATAGACTGTTGTTACATTTTTATATGAATTAATGTAATAATGCTGTTCTAATCAAGTAAGCTAGCTCAAGAGTTATCTTATAATGCAATTTTAACATTATTTAATAAATAGCACTTTTCACTATTTATAGTATTAACACATCAGCTAAAAAATACCATGTTGTCTGAAATAAAATTAATAATCTCTTTCCAAATGTTTTCATTTAGCATCTACTGTCAAATATTAGTGACTACAGTGAAACCATGGCATCAGTCACTGATTTTCACTAACCAAATCTATATCTCTTAATACAGTATTTTATCAAAACACTAAACATTTACTCCTTTTCAAACAAGAGCACTTAATGTCATGTTTATAAATCTGTTACCTGAAAAAAAAAAAAAAAAAAACTAATGTAGCTGAGAAATGAGCCTGTCCCTGTCTACATCCGTACAAGTTTATAGCCTTACATTTTAGCTGTCAGACTATATATCAGGATAGTGAAATGATGATTTAGGTATCTTTATGATGTATTACTCCAGCCTCATTTTCAGATCTCAATATTATTCTGTCCACCGTATTGCTAACTGGGATTAAATAGAGTGTGGTGGATGTTGTGCAGTGTTGCGGTGTTGTGCGGTGTGTGTAGTGTGTTTTGATGGATGTGCGTGGTGAGCAGGGCGCAGCAGGGCTGCTAAAGTTGTCACCTTCTGTTACGGTGACTATTCCTCTACCAGAACGTGACAACTGCTCCTAAAAAGACAGAGATACAGCGGGAGAGCTATGGACTCTCCTCTCATCTGTGTAGAGCTTTACATGAGCGCAACACTGGCCTGAAATCAGGAGGGCTGTTATTAAATATTCATTTTGAACTCTGGCTCATCCCCTGTGCAAACCACTCAGAGAAAACAGCTGTGACCGAAACACCGGGGACAGAAATAAGAGATGAAAGAGTATCACATACAAATGAGGCACATACGTCAAACAGACTTCAATTCTCTTGTGTAAGCATAATCTGAGGATTATCGCAATTTCCAAATGAATTTCTGATAATGGAAGCGATATTATCTGCAGTGTCTTAATGGCCTGTTAAATCAGCCATTTACATGCTGGACAGGACAATTGAAATGTAGGATAAATGCAGAAGGAAACATTTTAAAAGCATGTGACTTGTTGTGTATGTGAGTGCTAGCGAGTGGGACTGAGTAATCTTGCCAGCCTGTCTGTATGTAAATTAGTGTGTTAGGTGGCGCAGCAGATGCTTTGGCGTAAGTGAGCAGGGAGTCCAATAAGTTGTTATAATAAGAAGCAGCTGCCACTCTAGCTACAAGATGAGAGGTGAATGTGACCCAAATTAATAAAAACATGGGACAGACAACTTTAGGTTATCGTGATTGCTGTTTTCGAGAAGATCCTTCAAATTTTTCAACTGTTCTCTCTCTAATAATAATAATAATAATAATAATTTGTATACACCAATCTGCCACAACATTAAAACTACTTCCAGTAGAATTGAATAACATTGATTATCAATTATATACCACCAAACTGGTGACAGGATCATGGGCACCCAGGGCTCATTCATCCCTGTGGGGATGAAAGGCTAGCCTGTCTTGTCTGATCCCACGGAAAAGCCACCCAGCGCTGGCACAAGGGATCCTAAATAACATTGGGCTTAATGTTTTGGCTGGTCAGTATATACAACCCAGAATATAGTTGCCCAGATAAGGTGTAAAAAAAATCTACTTGCAAACACTATGAGCAATAAGGGCTCATAAATGTTTATTTAGATTAGTTGAGGATTGTTGGTTTCCTAAAATGAGAATGAGAAATGAGAAATTATACAAATATCAGGTACAGTATAAGAAATCAAACATATCATAGCATTCCACTAAAATGGGGAAGTTTTTTTTATCTTATCTCTCTTAGTTCAGAGTCTATAGAACTGTTGGTAAAACTTGCATATTACATCACAGCAATTACAGTAACACTGTTGCTATTGTAATTATTTCATGTTTCAAATACAAAAGCACAACATCCACCAATTCTGCACTTTTTTCTGACATCTAACTGTGTATACTAAGACTTCAAACTAAGACAAAAAACTCTCCAGGCTTAAGTGGAAATGGCCCAATATTTCCCTAGAGAGACGATCTTTGAGATGATAGTTTTTAATGTGGATCAACAGGCCAACCCCCTCAAGAGGGGCCTCATTATTACAGTTACATTTGCTGCTTTCCAAATATTGCCACCCTAATATTGCTCCTAATGCAACTCTTCTGCAATGCCATTAATGTATCTTTTACAGTTTACTGTTTATGTGAAAAGCTATTGAAAAAATTACTGTATAAACAGTATAGAGAGAGCTTAGTGATTAAATATTTACTCGCTTATCCTGTACAGGGTCACACACACTCACATGCTCTGGGAAATTTGGAAATGCTCATTAGCCTAATCTGTATGTCTGTTGGACTGTGGGAGAAAACACGTGTACCTGGTGGAAAGCCACCAGGCATGGGGAGAACATGTAAACTCCACGCACACAGACGAAGGCGGAAATCGAACCCTCAACCCTAGAGGTGCAAGGCCACAGGGCCAACCACTACGCCAGCATGGCGCCATAATTAACTTACTACTAAAAATTTACTTTTTATTATGTGTTTTACTATTGATTTAAACAGACTGTCAAACAAGAAAGAACAATGTGTATAAGTATGTTAGATTTTTTTTTTACTCCAACATGTGAATTGCATCCTGAAGAAATAAGACACATGTTCTGACATGCTGTAATCTTCTTCAATCTCAGAGATTCATCATGACACAGTGACTGAAGTATCACAATAAATATTTTCAGTTTATTCCAGTTAAAACATTTGTTGTTATAGCATATCTGGAGATAAATTCAACCTGACAGACTGTCAACACCAATTAGAACACATGCTATATGAAAAAACAAGTACAGACTGGTAGCAGAGACAGAGGAAGTCTCTCTGTTGTCTTCTCTCTCACAAAAACTAGAGGAAAAAAAGAAATCCGCTCTCAAAAATTCACACAGGCGCCTCTCAATATCTTTATATTCGTTGTCAGCCTGGACTCATAATCTGTCACCTGATCAATGAATTCTTGCAATCTACACGGACCTGTACTGTCTTTTACAGGTCATTACTGAGAATGACAAGAGTAGCAAGGTTAAATAACTTGTTCACATACTTCAACTTTGGAGGTTTTGTCAGTGGCTGGAAATTACAGTGCAGTTTAAACGTTACTACCCCTCTTTCAATTCTATGTGTTTTTTGTGTAAAAACATAATAAAAATCATGTGAGCATAGCAGGTCTCAGAATTAGGCAAATTCACTCCAAGGACAGACTGTGCAATGTTCAAGAGTTACATCTCAGACCCTGTAGGCCTCACTGCACAAGTTCTTATCAGCACAATTAGAAGAAGACTGAACATGAATGGTTTGGGTGAATGGGTTGCCAGAACAAAGCTTTTTCTGTCTAAAAAGAACACAGAAACATGACAGAGGTTCACAAAACGTCTTCTGAACAAAGCACGAGGCTTCTGCAACAATGTCCTATGGACAGATGAGACCAACGTGGAGTTGTTTCACCTTAATGCTTAGTGCCATGTTTAGAGAAACCCAAACAGTATTTCAGCAGAAACACCTCATACGCACTGTCAAGCATGGCGGTGGAGGGGTGATAATTTGAGCTTTTTTTTGCAGTCACAGCACCTGGGCACCTTACAGTCAATAAGTCAAGTCAATGAACTGAATAAATTGTGTAAAAAAAGAATAGGCCAAAATTTCTCCACAATCATATGAGAGAAAGTTATACAGGTAAAGAATCCTTTCAAGTTATTGCTGCTAAAGGTGGATCCACAAGGAACTGAATAATCAGGGTACTTAATATTGCCTGTGCTTCTTTTTGCTACGTTATGGCACGGTATAAAAAAATGTTATATGATGTTGTTCGTCTAAGGTTGTATTTGCCTAATACTAAGAGCCACAGCGATCAGATGATTTTCCTTATGTTTTTACATTACAAACATAGACTTAAAAGAGGGGTTACTAGCTTTTGAACATGATTGTATGTTAACTATATGTTCACATCTCAGTATGTTCTGTTAAGACTTTTTTATCTTTTTAACTTAACATCAAATTTTTTTTTGATTTAAGATGAAAAATCTTATAAGATTTTTTTGGGAACTTTGATGCAAATGTTATTGATCTAAATGTTATTGATTTAAATACTGGTGCCTCCCTTGGTTTGAAAGGGGTGGGCAAAGTGTAAGGAAAATAATTATTGCGAGTTACTAAGCATTGCGTAACATGCTTTAAAATAATTTTAAAATATTTAAGTTAAATTAAGTCAAAATTGTTAACTTGCAATATATATGATTAAAAATATAATGCCCTGATCTTGAAATACTTTGAATACCTTAGAGTTTGTAGTATTAGTATTGTACAGAAGTCCACAAGTCCCTTTGTTATTAAAGGTCTTTAATAAAACCTTTTTTCCCCTATGATCTCACTTTAAAAAAAAAGCTGATTCTTATCGTGTTTTCGGGGCACAGAGAGATGGATGTGCAAAGCTATTCATTAAATAACACTACAAAGTAAAAACACAGCCAGACAAACTCAAAAGGGTATGAACCTGAACTTAAAAGCTTGGGAACAAAACACAACCTAGACATGGGTTAACATGGGTCACAAGAAACACTAGACAAAAACAACAGAATGAACTAAACTAAAATAAGTTGGACACAAGAAGAGATGTGGATTTCATTAGTGAAAATAAGATAAGTGATCTGCAGGGGCTGATGAGAACTGTAGTTCATGGTAGAAATTTTCTTACCTCCAAATTTTCCCTGGCTTCATAAGAAGCTATTTATATTAATGTAGCAAAAATAATCTAACCATTTAGCCATATTGTATTTGAAATATTTGTTTGATGTTAATTTCCTGTTACTCGAACTGTTGCATAAAAGCAATATCACACTAGGTTTGTGCTGTTGTAAGAAATATTGGTACAGCTGATGAGTTCCATGAAAACATGGTTTGCCAAAATGGAAGAACGTCAGTGACATGAGCCCCAACTTCAACCCCACCGAACAGCTTTAAGAACAGCAATGCTAATATCCATATCTGATCTCTTGGCTAAATGAGAACAAATCCCCACAGCCATGCCCCAAAATTAATGGGAAGCCTTTTCAGAACAGTGGAGGTTATTAGAACAACAAAAGGATGGCCTAAATGTGGAATTGGATGATCCAAAGTGGTTTGGTTGTGATGGTCAGGTGTCTACATACTTTTGGCATTACAGTGTATCTGCTTCTGTGTTAAGGAAAAAAAGAAATCCTGTCCAGACCTGATGTACCCAATTTTCTTATTTTAGATTATAAATGGGCTGTAATATCACAGTATGTAACATGATATTTAGCAAATTAGAAAGCTTGCAACAAGGACGAATGGGAAGAACAGGCAGAAATGCATCTAAAATAAGACCTTTTTTTAAGCCATCATAAAATGCCATAAACCTGTATTATAGAGTGAATAATTATACATTTTTAAACACAAGATTTCACAAGACTTTCAAACGTGTAATTAATGAATGAAAAAAGAAAATGTGCATTGAAATTTACAAACGTCCTAGTGCAAGCCAACATTCAATGGAAGCTCACTTTTAGGATTTCGGGATTATTTTTGTTTCATCAGTATTGTAGCTGCTCCTCTCTTTCATCAAACTGGCCTTGATGCTGCAGCAGAGAAAGTGGAAAAACAGCACCATGGGGTGCAGCTGAGTGCTAATGAACGACAGTTCTCCTATCGTGCTGAATAAACACCTGATATCTGTTAAGCTATAGTGAAAGCTCCAACTGCATGTGTGAAGTCGAAGAGTAGGGCATCGAAACACACACACACACACACACACACAGATAGATAGAGAGAGAGAGGGGGGGGGAATTAGATTCAGGCTTAATTGACAGCCTGGCCAGCTCTGGCGGTGGTGATCTGTTTCAGGGAGATATCTGTGAGGACAGAGCATGTGGGAGAAGCGTCTGCATGCTATCAAATTAATAATCTTGGATCTGAAGTCAGCAAGAAGTATTCACATAAATGACATGGTACGTTTGCAAAATTTTACTTTACTGATGATTTGTGAGTTTTGTCTAAGGTGTAGAAATAACAAGATCCGGGTAAACTGTCTCTGGACGTTATCTTACACAAACACGCTACTTTACTGTGCTGTCAGTCATTACACACAATGATTTTAGGCTGTGTTTACGTCCGCTCAGGATTCAAACTACTTGATGTACATTAATTAAAAATGTGTCATTTATGTTCACAACCATATAGAAAACTAAAAACTACACCGTGACTTAAATTATTAACCAAAGAGCTGTCTAAATCTGTATGGATTAACAGGTATGAAATCTTTATTCACCCATTCATCTTTACTGGCCGTTTTTTATCCCCATCAGGGCTGCAATGGATCTGAAGCCTACAAAAGGAATCCTTGGTGCTTAGCAGGGACACACACATACACTTCTTCTCAGAGGGTCATTTGAAATGGTTAGTCCACATATTGGCATGTTGTATCCGGATTTAGTTGCACATCCAAACTTAAATGGTATTGCATCACTGGATTATTTATTAACTATGTTTTCTCATTATCCTGCTTTATCGCTTCTAAGCATAGAAATGTAGAGAATAGAAACTTAGTGAAGGGATCATTGAATGTAGCTTTTTACAAGACGAAGTTGCAAAATAGGGTAGAGAGAAGGGAAAGTGTGGCTAATTAAGCTACCTACGAAAGTAAGTGAAAAATTATCCACACACCAGTTATATTAAAACTTATGTTGGTCGCACTTATCAGTGCTTTCTGTTCAAGTCTACTGTCTCCCCAGTCACTGCTGTGCAGGTGTGAATGTGTTACATCAGTTCATTTGTAACTGCGGTGCGAGCAAAGATTGATGCCCCACTTGTGATTTGCATGAAAGATGAGCAGCGTGTAGTGAAACAACTCGCAGAAGAACATAAACACAATGTTGGATATCTGCAAACACAATTTGGACTGATCTACATTTAGGCATTTGGCAGACGCCCTTATCCAGAGCGACTTACATTTTTATCTCATTATACATCCGAGCAGTTGAGGGTTAAGGGCCT
>JAOVVB010000049.1:15103871-15114666 GCA_028570985.1 Heterobranchus longifilis
GATCTGCATGTAAATGGGAAGAAATAAAGAGTACCCGGAGGACACCCATCAAGCATGGGGAGAACGTGCAAACTATATGCACACAGAGCCGGACCCTTTGGATGTGTGGCGACAGTGCTAAACAATAAGTTTCTGTGCTCCCATTTGATATTGAACTGTATTTTAATTTTGACTAGTAAAAATACAATTTCTACTAATAAAAGTCTCATTAGTAAAAAACTAATCACAAATATCTACAATTCTATCTCTGAATATTTTGCATTATATATTTAATAGTCAGAATTATATTGTTACAAATCAAAATAAAAATAAAAAAACTTATCATGTTATAGGCATTATCAGACTCAGAGATAATCAGACCTACTGTGAAATATTGTAGATCTTTGATGTTTTATATCTACTTTACCGCTTATTACTGTATTAGGGACTCTTTTGAAGATCAGTAAGTTCCCAAAGAAACCAGGTTATTTTGGCTGAAACCCAAAATCATCAAAATAAATAAGTAAACAAACAAATAGATAGCCCACAGGTTTTGAGTCTGTGGACTGAGATGCAGAAAGGGCTGTCCACAAGTAATTGGCTACCAATAAACTTCAAACATCAGGAAACACACTGCAGGGAAGGATTCCAGCAATGAACCAAGACTACACATGTAACTTTGCAAACTATTTTTACAGTCTTGTTTATTTGGCAACTTATCAAGGTTACTATTAATGGCAGGTTAACCTCTTACTTTTTCTAATAAATACATTTTAGTAAACCACAATATAATACGTTTAACTAATTCACATGTATGTATATGTTAAAGAATTAAAGAACATTAATTCCTTCTTTTCATTCATTATTTATCTTGTGCATACCTGAAACTCTTTGTCACTGTTTTTGCAGTTTGCTATAAGTGATGTAAAAGAAACTTACACTACTCCTGCCACATATCTCAATTCAACGTCCAAAAACATCTGCTATAAAGGTGACGACCTGTTTATTCCAAGTCTTTGGAAGTGGAGAGACAGACAGATCATGCGCATGCGCAGTACTTTTCCCCCGCACCCACGTAAATTGATGCTACTTTGTATAGTTTAATAGTACAGCATTTTAGATTTTAAAAAATCTAAATATCCCACACATCGTTCTCTGCTTACGATAAAACAATTTCCACGACCACAATATGCTGCGAAACACATTTAGAGTATGAAAACAGACACAAAACATAAAAAAACATTGATAATGATTAACTGTTAACACTGCTGCAAGCGACTATACATAAAGCTTTTTTCGTGCGAAACACATTTAGTGTATGAAAACAGACACAAAAACATAAATAAAACATTGATAATGATTAACTATTAACACTGCTGCAAGCGACTATATATAAAGGTTTTTTTTCCAGGGTTCGCTAAATCATTTGAGGATTCAATAAAAAAAAAAAATCGAATCAGTTATTTTTTTTCTCACTACCGCCTCAACGTTCACGCGATATGTTATTTCCGTCATGAACTTTGAACCTTACTGAATTACCCAATCAGGTTGCAGTTTGTTGGGACGTGGAGGAGAACTTCGGCTGCTAAATGCTAAGTCAACATGGTGAGTTACATGTTGCCGCTTTTTAAAAACATAATGTAATAGCTGTATATTTTGGCTAACAAACAATCCGAGCATATAAGTTAGGAGAGCTGATTTAATGGTCATGTGGCTGAAATAGTTGATATTTCCTGAATAATGAGCGCGTGCTTGTTTGGAGGAGTTAGCGCTGTAGCTACTCGCCGCGCGCGCTGAATGAATGAGCGCTGTGTTAGCGCTGAAGCTCACGCTCCCCGAGTGTGTGCGCGTGTGTGAACACATCATAAACATGTTTACATCCTTATTATTGAAAACCCGGTTATTTTTACGGTTTCAGCAAATAGCTGTAGACTATAGCTTTCCGGTGTACATTAGGCTAGTTAGCTCATAGCGTTAGCTACACGAACCGGAGTCTGACTTTGTGTGTAGTGTTAAGGTTGTGTGTGAAAAGAAAGCACTTAAAAGGTCGGATATAAAATAAATACATCCCAAGCTGATAACTGAGCGAAATAAACCTGAACTAAATATTCAGTTTACAAATATAAATAAAGAAGTTTATTGTCAGAGCTAGCTGAGAAATTCGTAAGTTTCGGCTAACGATAGCTAGCTTGCTAACTTGGGTTAATTTTCAGCATGTTAAAGGAGACGAAGAGCTTTATTTTATTTATAACAAACCCGAATAAAGGATTTATCATAATCTCTGTTCAGTATTAAAACTTACACCATTTTCTGTAAGGCAAGATACTGTAGGCGAATACGGTCATTAAAATACATCTATAATTACCAGTTCATATAAATATTTACGGGATTTTATGCACTGGAACGTTTAAAAAAAAGTAGATTTAATTACGCAAAAGTTTGCTTAATAAACATTTTGGATGTTAAAAAAACTCAAGTGACACTTTTACAGAAAAGTTTGCTGGACAAGTCATTTTTTTGTTGAGCTGAGAAAAACGAAGTATAGTTATAAAATAAATTTTGTGCTGTCTTTAGCACAAATATTAAATATTAGGTTAAACAATTCATGTATCGACACACTTACTACAAAATCGATTTTCTAAAACTTATTTTTAATATATACGCTATATGGACAAAATAATTTGGCCAAACCTGTTAATTATTGAATTTAGGTGTTTCAATCAAGCACCTTATCCCCAGTGAAGGGCAATCTTAAAGCACAGAGCCCTGATCTCAACCCCATCAAGCACCTTCGGGATGAACTGGAACGGAGATTGTAAGCCAGGCCTGCTTGTCCAACATCAGTGTCTGACCTCATGAATGCTCTACAGAATAAATTCTCACAGAAACAATTCAAAATCTAGTGAACAGCTTTCCAAGAAGAGTGCACCTATGTATTGCAATAATACTGTATTGTCTGGTCAATGGTGATTCCTATCCCTCCTATTTATAATAGACAGCAGTGGTAAGTGAGGGTAAGGGTGCATATGTGCAGTGGTGAGAGTGATTGATGTACGGAAGGTAAAAAGGATATGTTGTGTGTATATATAGTAATAAACAGTATAACTGCAAACATTGTGCAGTGGATAAGACATCAAGAAGTTAACATGCTCAAGTAACATGACATACATAAGTTGGCACGGATGGTGCAAAGATGCATAGTGGATGAAGCAGAAAGTGGCCGTGAAGTAGTGTAAAACATAAGTCTAAAACACAAGTATGAACAGGGATAGAAAAAGTAATTATGATGCATCTTGAAAGAGAGATGTTGTTTTTGAATAAAGAAACAATGTTTTAAGTTGTAAAAGTTTTTCAAGGAAAGTTACATGTTAATGGTGACCCCGTATGACACTGTGAAAAGTTTTCAGGACATGGTGATGTGATTGTGCAATCTGAGAACTTAGTCCTTCTCAGTTTTAGAGAATGCACCACTTGTGAGAGAAACGTTTTTTTTTTTTTTTTTTTTTTTTACTACAGTCTGTTTACAGATGCAGTTTATCCAATAACTTGCAAAATGATTGATTGGTTTATTGATCCTTTTGTGCTTTAAACAATAATGGCATACTTGGCAGTGTAGAGAGCCTTTTACACAGATTATCTGTAGTAATGACTGTTTTTAACTCTTGTTCGTGACAGTCTTCTACTGATGGGAATAATGCTCCAAGCCAAGCGCCACCTTTTCCTGGAGTTCCTCCATCAGCAATACCCCCTCCTTTTGTACGTCACCATTGATTTTAGCCATTTTTTTTTAGCTGCTGTTGCCTTGTGTTATACATTTCTTGTATGTGAAAACCTATTTTAATATAAATCCTGATATATATACACATACATATTCTTTTTTTTTTTATTATTTCTTTCTCCAAAGATGGGACCACCAGGAATACCGCCTCACTTCCCACCTATGGGAATGCCCCCGATGGGGCAGAGGCCCCCCAACATGGCCCCCATGCCAGGAGGAATGATTCCACCGCCCATGATGCCCCCGATGGGCGCTCCTCCAATTGCACAGGTGAAGAAAATAGTTTAGTAATGAGTTATGTTGTTGCTGATCTTTTAAAATTGTCTCTCAATACAATCCCTCAACCCTCTTTTTTATACATTACATCTTTATATCTTTTCATTTATTTCTACTCTTTGGAGACCATGCTGTACGATGAATGGTTTGAGGACCAATGTCCTTTCCATGTGTTTAATGATACATGTGATTAAAAACAAGGCTGTGCTGCTTTTCCATTAGTGTAGTTAATGTCGGTGCATCCTAAGCACATGACTGAACACTTTGTCTCCACCTGCATTTGATGTAATTTTCAGTTACAAAAAAGTGTAAATGAACACTCACAGCCAACATTTACACAATTTTCTTTCATCACCCCAGCACCTCATGCACTTTAGATCAAAGGTTCATTTCTATCTTCAGAAGAAGCTGTAGCTTCTCATTTCAGAAAAGTGACGCACACATGTACGCTTGCTCTCTTGCATCTTGCACTGTATATTAATAACCACAGGACCAGGGTCCACACTGGAGAGAAATTAGCTGCTTAGATGAATATTTGATGAATGTCTTTTATTAGATGCCAGGCATGCTGCCACCGATGATGCCGCCAATGATGCCACCACGCATGCCAACAGCGACGATGCAGCCGACAGGCCCGGTAAAGTAGCCTCAGAGTGGTTTCCTCACCCGTCTCTCGGGTTAAAAATAGATCCTCACAACCATGTGTGCGGTTGGGATTAGCATAATGAACACAGGTCGTGAAAGGAAAATGTACTCATTAAGATTAGCTTTAAAAAAAAAAAAAAAAGCTATGCTTTATATAACATGAGATGCGAAAAGATTCACCTTTAGAAATAATCTATTTTGTAGTTGATTTAATTATTTCTAGCTAAATACCTGGTTGTCATGTTGCTTGTATATTACTAAATATTGTATTAAAGCAATCATCCAAGTGGGCTTGAAAATGTAAAAGTGCACACACTGTACCAGTTTTATGAACAGTTACCATGATGTCTTACACCCTTCATGTACTTCTATGGTTCAGAACATTATTTTAACCAATTATGTTTACTATATTCAATTTATGATACTGCGTAAATTTATCTTGCTTTCGATCACACTGATGTTGTTTAGATGTTAGTTGTATTATTATTTCTAGCTCATAAAAATGATTCCTAATGTTTTCCTTCTTACAGCCTGGTGTTAGTCCCGTGGATACAGCTGGTAAGTCAGCTTACAAAATAAAGGCTAAATATTTTCACATTTGTAATTTTATTATTTACTGTAATTATATTGTTTTTCAATTTTCCTTTGTAGCTACTGCTGCACCTGGAACCACTGTAAGTACAAATATAAAACACTGTTTTCCTTTAACATGTTAGATCTGTAATTGATGTTAATTAAAAATCTTTAAAAAAAAAAAAAAAGCAGTAGAACAGAACTTATGTTGCTGGTAGGCAGGTTAACACTTTGTTCCTTATAATCGTCTTTGGTTTCTGTTTTTGCAGAGTACAACAGCAAATGACTCTTCCCCAGATGATCAGCCTAAAAAGGTCAGCACACACACAGTGCCTAAAGACTCAGCATTATCCAAAATTAAAACGAACTTTTATCCTTTAATTTCAATTTGACAGCAGTTGCATTCACTAGTGACATTAACACAATGTGTATGGGCTCCAGCAGAAATCAGTGTGGACGGAGCATAAGTCTGTGGATGGTAAAACGTATTACTACAACACAGAGACCAAGCAGTCCACCTGGGAGAAACCAGATGAACTCAAGTCACCTGCAGAGGTAAATACAGACCAGGTTCTCGCTTTGTACTTCTGTTATTCATCTCTTACAATAAGATTTATTGATCTTTCCTGCTCAGCCTTTAAAAAAAGAACTATTTTCATGCCTTAAAATGCAGACACTATTGGTTTAGGCATGGTACGTGTTGATGTTTTTGTGTCGTAGCAAATGCTGTCCAAATGCCCGTGGAAGGAGTACAAATCTGACACTGGGAAGCCTTATTACTACAACTCTCAGACTAAAGAGTCACGCTGGACAAAGCCTAAAGAACTCGAAGATCTAGAAGGTATATCTTTCAAATCCATTTTCAGAAGATTTAACATTTATAATAATTGTTTTACAAGCAAATTTGTTTGGGGAAAAAATAACAATATGGAAAAGTGTAAAGCTGTCCTTATAACTGTATTATCGAAGCTAGCATCACATTTTTATAATATGTGAAATAATGTAAAAAACTATTTTTTTTAATGTACATTTTGTATATATCTGATGATTAAGAGAAGCTAATTGTTGAAGTTGCTTCTGCCAGTATTGTGATAGGCCTTAGAGCTAGATCAATCATTACTTATATTCAGGCAATTTGTGTTCTTGTATTTAAAAGATGACACCGTAGTGTGACGTAGTGATTGTAGGAAAAGTTAAATAGTTTGATATATAAATTCCTTGCTGTCTATGCTGTCTTTTCTTAAATGTAATTAGCAGAGATTAGGGAACATGATGCATACAGAGTGCCTTTTAAAAGTTGTTCTGTCTGTATTTATTGTCTTGCAGCAATGATAAAGGCTGAGGAAAATGGGTAAGACTAGTATTTTATAAGTATAGTATAAGTTAATACAAGTTTCACAATTAAAACATGATTAAAACCTTTACTTTACTCTGTGTGTGTGTGCGTGTGTGTGTGTTAGGACGGTGGATGTAGTAGCTCCTGGCACTACTCCCACTCTCGCAGCTCACACAGATACGCCGCTCACTGTGCCCGCTGTTCCAGAGGCTGATGCTACCATAGCAACAAGCGTTGCTGAAGAACAGCCATCTCAAGTGCCTGCGCAGGGGGCTGAGGCAGCCAGTGAACCAACTGTGGTGTCACCCAAGGACACACCCACAATAGAGACACAGCCCAGGTATACACACACACCTGCGCACAGAGCACACTGTGAAAAGTATTTTAGAAAATGGAAATGGAGGAAAGGAAGAATGTATTCAATGGGTTTCTTAAGGGTGATGGTTCTCGAGAAGAGAATTTAAACTGGGAGGAAGATCAGGAAGATCAGGACCAGGAGATGGCAACTGGAGAATGAATAGGCAGATGTGGGGAAAGTTTTAAAATGGATACATTGAGCCAGCTAACCACATAAACCTCGGACTATAACCCAGCTGTAATCCCGACTTCGGCTAATAGTTTATTCCTGGCCTGCATTTGGATCGCAGTCCTGTCCAGCACAGCCCTGGCATGAACCTTTCTTTCTGCTCCTATAACCTGCATTTCTTTCTGCTCCTATAACCTGCCTATGAAGTTGAAACCCTTTCATGTGTGGCACTTTTCTCACCTAGCTAAGGATTAGTGATTGTGTTTCTTAAGCATAGAAAAGTGGCTGCTCCAGATATGGCCGCCAGATCCTGAGACTGAGAGTTTCATTAAGGTCAGACATAACCAATGGCCAGGTTCTACATATGACCTTTGATCATGGGGAATTTATGGAGAAGGCACACAGAATAATGTTGCATATTTTTCTCAGTTTTTATCATTTGCCTGAAATGTGTGCAGCTACATAATAGATGACAAACTCTGCTGGTGAAAGTGTGAAATATGAATATCCAATATATTAATTATTTAGTAAAGCACCTGTTAACCAAGCATAGGATAAATTGTAGGAATTGCAGTTCTCCGTCTTGTCTCAATCCTCATCTCACATTCAAAGAGTTCTCCAGGCTAATAGTGTTAAAGAGAAAATGCTACATAACATTTTTCATTAGACCAACAATAAATCATTACATACACAGTGCTGTGAGAAATTATTAGTTTTATTTGTATGTTGTATTACAGTTTTTTTTGGTCAATTAAATTATTTAGCGCATCAAACAAATTTTAATGTTGCACAAATTATTCAGAGTAAATAAGAAATGCATTTTTTACATGATTTCATTTAGCAAGGGAAAAAGGTGTCTAAATCTGCCTGGCCCTATGTAAAAAAGAATTGCTCCCTAAAGCTAATGGCAGTTGTTGCCTCCAAGGGTGGCACAACCAGTTATCAAGTGTTTGCAATAACTAGCAGTCTTTCACATCACTGTGGAGGAATTTTGGCCCACTCTTCTTTGCAGAATTGTTTGAATTCAGCTACATTGGAGTGTTTAACCTATTTAAGGTCATGCAACAGCATCTCAAACAAATTTAACTTGAAAAAATCTAAAGTTCAACATTTTTTTTCTTTAAACTTTAAAGTTCAAACTCTTTAATTTAAACACTGCATTTTGTATTTTTTCTGTGTAATATTAAAATTTGTTTTAATGATCTCAATTATTAAATGTGGCAAAAAAAGTAAACATTCACAAAGAAAATAATACTTTTTCCTTGCACTGTATGCTGAGATTTAAACATGAATTGCTTAGTAATTTACTATTTATTTGTTCACACTTATAATAGTGTAGTGCTCCTATTTGATCTAGTGGTGTTTTTTTGGTGCTTAAGTAAGAATTCTTGTCTGACTGAATAATATATGGCAGTTTTCACACACATTTATTAATCTTAACAATACCCCTTTCTACAGTAATGACACATCTAAAGAAGAAAGGCCAGAGCTGGTGAAGAAAGTGTACAAGTGGAACACGAAAGAGGAAGCGAAGCAGGCTTTCAAAGAACTACTCAAGGAGAAGGTAAGAGCTCTCGCTATTCCCCCCCCCCCTTTTTCTTTGATGCAAGAAGATGCAACTCTGTATCCCTGACCTGATGTTGTGATGACTCTCTGAGACACTCGTGAACTTTCTCCCATCATTCCTCCCTGCACTGCTACAGATATTGAACTTATTGGACTGATGGGCTGGATGTGCTTCTATATTTAGTGTGTTTTAATTTGTTGCACAAAGCTGTGTTCATAGTGCCTTGTCTGCTTTTCCTAAGGGCTCTCTAATTACTCAGACTGTATGATTAGGGGTTTGAGACTCGGGGGCGACCACACAATAGGACGCTCCAGTGAGCAGCACTTAAAATGGAGGTGTATAAATGGAGGACTGAATTTGTCTAGCTTCCTCTTTCAACCTGTCACTTCCTAGTCGCCATCGTCTTTGTCACTGTCCCCAGTGTTCTGTCTCTGTCCTGTCACTCATCTCATGAGGCATGGGGAGGAAATCGAAAAGGTGACTTATGTAAGGCACTGGCATTTTTAAAAACTTATGTTAGTGTTATACACTCATCCTGCGCAATTAAGAGAACACATCACCTGACCTCCTTACAGCCACAAAGAAGCTCCTGGCATTTCCTATATTTCTCTCTCTCTCACACACACACACACACACGGTTCTAAGTGGATAGTTTTATATCATTTTATTTTAATGAATCTTGAATTGAGTACTTTTACTATTCTATGTTCAACCTTAAAAACAACTGAAGCCTTTGACACCATTACTCCTTTTTCCAATCCTGTATTACAATTGTAACTGAAAATAAGTCAACTGCAGTTTGGCAGATTATACATGAACTAAGTGACATTGAAAAGGATGCGGATACTGTCTTCAGTACTACCTGGGGGTGCTGGATTTGTTAAGAACGTGTGTTTGTCTCTGTCCAGGGTGTTGCTTCAAATGCTTCCTGGGAGCAGGCCATGAAGATGATCATCAATGACCCTCGATACAGGTACTTCAGACATTGAAACCCTAAAAACTAAAAGTATTCCTTGTCTTGATATTATTGCCTTGTTTTATTTCAGTTAAATTGTGTGTGTGTGTGTGTGTGTTGGTAGTGCCCTGCCCAAGCTGAGTGAGAAGAAGCAGGCCTTTAATGCCTACAAGGTTCAGACAGAGAAGGAGGAGAAAGAGGAGGCCAGGATCAAATACAAAGAATCCAAAGAGACATTCCAACGCTTTCTGGAGAACCACGATAAAATGACTTCCACCACCAGATACAAGTAAGAACCGGGTTCTCAGGGGGAAGCTGGTCTTTATGATCTTAAATGATGAAAAGCGAGAGAGAAATTCAATTCATGGAGAGGATCCGTAACAATAGAAGCACCTGCTTAATATTGTGTAGGTCCCCACAGTGCTGCCAGAACAGCTCTGACCCCTTCAGGTTTGACTCTGCACGACCTCTTAATGTGTGCTGTGGTATCTGGCACCAAGATGTCAACAGCTGACCCTTTAAGTCTTATAAACTGCAAGGTGACACCTCCATGGTCCAGGCTTTTGTCCAGCACAGATGCTGATTCCTATTGAGATCTGGGGGAATTTCAACACCCTAAACGCTGTCATGTTCCTTAATCCATTCCTTAACATTTTTTGCTGTGTGGCAGTGTGATCCTCCTTCTGTGAGGAACAAGAGGATTAGGAAATATCATTGCAGTAAAAGGTTTGGGTGGTGTGTCAGAGTAACATCCACCTGACATGCCATCACGATTTTGACCTTGTCAAAGCGGCTTTAATTCTTCCACTTGATTATTTTTCCTGCCTCCAAAGCATCAACTTCAAGAACTGACTGTTATATATTCCACTTCTTTCTTGATAACTGCCTTTGTAACGAGATGATCAGTGTTGTTCATGTCACCTGTCATAGGTTTTCAGTAATCAGGGTAATTACTGATTGCAAAGAAACACATGTGCTTCCTTCCTGTACTCACTATCAGCACTAGCTAGACTGTTTTTATATATAGCTGTGTATTTAGCAGTATTATGACATAGAACTGTAACTCTTCCTGCTTTGCAAGACTATTGGTAGAAGGATGCTGAGGTTGGAACTGCCAGACAGGAGGTCTAGAGGAAGACCAAAGAGGAGATTTATGGATG
>JAOVVB010000049.1:15114766-15126365 GCA_028570985.1 Heterobranchus longifilis
GGACATGAAGTTAGTTGGGGTGAGAGAAGAGTAAGCAGAGGATAGGGTTAGGTGGAGGCAGATGATTCGCTGTTGTGACCCCTGATAGGGATTAGCCGAAAGACAAAAGTTTTGGTGAGAAAAGCATTTTTGTGAATACAGTGCTATTATTAATAAAGGCCTATATCTATCAACAAACAAGAAGAAATTCTATTTTGCTTAAACCCAAGTTCATGGAAAACTGTATTTGCCAAACTTATTTAGATATTTTAAATACATCTTATTTTATAAACATTGCCATTTTATTCAAAGCTTGCATATAAGGATAATAAATGGAAATCAGATTAATCTAGAGATAATCAGAGAGAACTGACTGAGACAATAAGTACATAAACTCTTTAACGAGTTTAGTTCATAGTACGCTGCTTCCTCCTTTTGGCAAAGAAAAGCACTGCAGAAGTGTTCTCCAGGTCATAACTATGTGATTGTGTTTGCCTGATTTTTGTGTATTTTTTTTTAGGAAAGCAGAGCAGATGTTTGGTGATCTGGAAGTGTGGAGCTGTGTTCCAGAGAGAGACAGACTGGAGATTTATGATGATGTTCTCTTCTACTTGGCCAAGAAAGAGAAGGTCTGCTATTTTTTTTTTTACTTGATTTCTTGATTGTGGCTGGGTGGCTGATTATAATGGAAATTTTTATATTTTTTAACTTCTGCTTAACTTATAAAGTTTGGATCTTTTTATGTTTATTCATGTTTAGTTAAAAAAAAAAAAATGATGTTTAAAATCAAGAATCATTAAAAATCATTTCACATCATTATTTGTCTCTTTTTTTTAATCTAACCTGTAAAATGTGAAGTTCCATAAAACCGAGGCAGCATAAATGTATAGATATTGTCAGAAATTCCAAAAAATTAAAAAGAATGGTAACACCTCAGTGGAGAGACATTTATTTATTTATTTAAGGTTAAAAAAAAAAAAAAAGCAACTAATACCAATGTATGATTTCGTCCATATTGGTGAAGATCATATGATGGAAGTGCTACTCTTTAGCCCAGTCTCATGTTCCATGCTGTAGGAACAAGCCAAGCAACTGAGGAAGAGGAACTGGGAGGCACTGAAGAACATCTTGGATAACATGGCTAATGTCACATACCGCACCACCTGGTCTGAGGCTCAGCAGTACCTGCTGGATAACCCCACATTTGCTGAGGATGAAGAGCTACAGAGTATGCACACTCACACTCTCTCTCTCTCTCTCACACACACACGCACACACATTAAAATGGAAAGCGTTTTTTTTTTTCTTCCTGAAGAGTCAATATTTGAGCTGTTATGCTGAATGGAACAGAAGAGCTTTCCAAGACATGTAGGTCAAGTTCCAACACCGTATGAAGCATTGTACTTAGCTTTATTAATTTCAGCTAGATTCAATAAAACAGTTAAAAGTAGTGCTGCAACTAATTAAATCCTTGATGTGGATTTAAAGTTCTATTGCTACAATGAGCTGCAGCTCAAATAAATGAATTATTGGCACCTTTTGTTTTCTCTGCTTAGTTCATTGTATTGAATATTGACTCCTGCGCTTATGTGCCAGTGCCTAAGTTAGATTAAAAAAAAAACACACAATCTAGATGGTTTCCCAGTGGTCATTATATTTGACTTGTACAGAGGGGTCTACATTGTGAACACTGGATCCTTTATAGAGCAATTAGAACTTACTGGTACTCACTTTAAAATGAATTGCATGTTACTGAGCCACCTGACTGTCGGTTTGATGCTGGAGACCCAGTGTCTCCAAGCTGCACTAATGAAGTGTAACCCTTTCTGAGAAGTGTGCAGCAGTGTAAAGCTGTTTGTGTCTGTGGCAGACATGGATAAGGAGGATGCTCTGATCTGCTTCGAGGAACACATTCGGGCTCTAGAGAAGGAGGAAGAGGAGGAGAAACAGAAATCTCTGCTGAGAGAGAGACGCAGACAGCGCAAAAACAGGGAGTCTTTCCAGGTGCCTGACACACACCACACTTTGGTGGCAAATATTTGCAATTTCTCCATTAACTTAAAATTTTTTTTAAGGTCCTGTTTTCAAATTATTTGTGTATATAATAAAAAAAAAAATAGATATGAATTTCTAAATTGAGCAGATTTCCTTTTCTTACTTAAAGCAATATGACTGCTCATTGTCTGCTGTTTTTTTTTTGTGTGTATGTGCTGTAGAAATTTCTGGATGAGTTGCATGACCATGGCCAGCTGCACTCCATGTCAGCCTGGATGGAGATGTATCCAACCATCAGTTCAGACATCCGCTTCGCTAACATGCTAGGACAACCAGGTGAGACACGGGCACACCTGTACACTGACAACACTTTCATGCCCTGCTTTACTCTGACCACATCAGAAAACACACGCACAGAGGTACAAAAAATGTTTTCTGATGGATCCTTAATAATTTACATTTGCCTGGAAAGCAACATGCCATTTTTCCTCCTTTTTGGTTTTTCAATAAATACACAAAGAGAAATCTATTTCTGCAATAGTGCAAACTCAAATAGGGATACAGAATCCACTATTGAGACACATCCTTGCTCATATAGCCATTTTTCTGTTGCATGTTTAACCCTTTGCTGTCCAATGCTGAAGGTTAATCTGGTTTATTTAAACTATTCTAAAGCCTTGACTTTTTCTTCCAATATCCAATTTCTACTTCAGTGCCCCAACTCTCGCTCATTCTAGTCTTGATGAGAGGTTCTAGGACTATTAGAAGTTTGGTGTTAATCGATAATTTAAATATCTGACCTTATCTGAATACGGTTTAAAGATGTCTTCATGTCGGTTCCTCAGGCTCTACACCCCTGGACCTGTTCAAGTTCTATGTGGAAGATCTCAAGGCTCGTTATCATGATGAGAAGAGAATCATAAAAGACATCTTAAAGGTTGGGATTTGTTATAATTTGATTTTTTCCCCACAGTTTAAGGGATTGAACCGTATATGATGCCCTATATGAGTATTGGCTACAATCTGTTTTATGGCTCAGTGTTACTTTTCAGAGGGTCTGGTTTAAAACAGTAAAATTACAGCTGTTGCTGTTACAAGGTGAAGTACAATGTGATTGAAGGATTCTTTCATGCTTGGCCATACATCACATCTACCCGGTTTACAGACTGCTCAACCTATCAGGGTTGTATTGCTTTATTTGCCCAGTGAGGTGTTTAAGATGTAGGAACTGATTTTATTTTTTTACATAAACATGAATGCCTTAACTGTTGTGTCCAGAAAAAACACAGCTAGATTTACATGCAACATCTAATCTAATGTTTAATGTTCATTATGTGATATATTTTTATCAGAAAGAGTAGTTGCAGTGAGGAAGGTTTATAACATGACCGCTTATATCACACATTGTTTCTGCAGGATAAGAGTTTCCTGGTGGAGATCAGCACCAGCTTTGAGGACTTCGGCTCAGTTATCAGCTCTGACAAGAGGGCCACCACTCTGGACGCAGGCAACATCAAACTAGCCTTCAACAGTGTAAGGAAGCGTTTTGTCCTGCAGAACTTAAATGCAAGTTGTTCAAGTTTTATTGCATTAGACTAAATTTCCGGTTAATGATATACATTGGTCTGTACAATATAGCGGTTAATGGTTAGCCCAAATATGTGCCACCTGTAGTATGCAAACGGGTGAACAACATTCCACATTATTAAAAGAATCCTGACCATCTGGGATCCTAATTATTTGTCTGTAGGTGTGTGTAAAAAAAATATATATTTTTTTTTTTGTAAAATAAATTGAGACCAAAATTTAAACATATTTTGCAAAGGTGAAAAATGTAAACAAAAACCTTTTATTGCTCAATCGAGTTTTTCTGTCATGAATGTTCAGTTATGCTGTTTGTGACCCAAATCTGTCATTAGTTATACAATGACAAAAAACCCAGAGGCCACATTTTCTAAATGAATACAAAGCAAAAACTCTTATTTGCATCACACTCACATTAATAAATAAATTAATGAATGATCACACCAGTAGCACAAGAATGGTCAGCTGGCACCTCATTAGCTGCTCATGAATAGAGCAGCGGGGGTTAATGTACCCTTTTTTTTCCTGTGTGAAGCTTCTGGAGAAGGCAGAGGCACGAGAGCGGGAGAGAGAAAAGGAAGAGGCAAGAAAGATGAAGAGAAAAGAGGCCGCCTTTAAGAGCATGCTGAAGCAGGCCACGCCCTCATTAGAGCCTGATGCTTCATGGGAAGGGGTATGGGCTCAAAGTTGTTGGAGTGACTTTTAATTTGTCTGACAATATGCAAGCCACTTTTTACTCTGTTGTATTTTACTTTTTATTTTACTACTATGTGTCTTGCTTTGTTTCAGGTAAGAGAGAGATTCCTAAAGGAGCCTGCGTTTGAGGACATCACTCTAGAGTCAGAGAGAAAGAGAATATTTAAAGATTTTATGCACGTACTAGAGGTAATGTTTTCATTTTTGTAGCTTCACATGCAGGTAATCAAAATGATTGTGATTGAAAATCAAAATGTTTTCTCCACTTTTGCAGCACGAGTGTCAGCACCATCACTCCAAAACCAAGAAACACTCAAAGAAATCCAAGAAGCACCACAGGAAGCGATCTCGTTCTCGCTCTGTAAGTGCACCACAACCTTTTCCCTAGGAAGTATAATGCAGGAACACGCATTCAGCAGTCACCAACATCTCTCCTTTCCTTACGCAGGGTTCTGAATCTGAGGACGATGAGTATCACTCGAAAAAGAAGAAACGCTCAACGTCGAAATCTCCATCAGAGCACTCTTCCTCAGGGGAATCCGGTGAGCATGCCCTTTAATAAACTTTCCTGCTTTGTTACAATCAATAACAGACCGTCTAAAACAAAAAAAAAAATTATTGCACTCTGTAGTGATGAAATGCGTATATCAACTTGTATATTGATTTTCAGAGAGAAGCTATAAAAAATCCAAAAAACACAAGAAAAAGGGGAAAAAAAGGAGACACAAGTCTGTAAGTTCTTCAAAGATCTTATGCAGGAAAATCTGTACATCTATCTATCTTCTCTCTATTTTTTTCATTTCAAGATATTGTTTTCTAATCATTTTTACTTGACTTGTATCTTAAAATATTTTGTCATTTAAAAAAAAATGTTATTGGGTATAGGTTGTTTTGTTTGAAAATGTCATTATTTTGTTTAAAAAAAAACAATTATTTTCAAGCTGTAAGTTATGAGTTTTTGTATTCAATAACCTGTTCTCGCTCCAGGCGTCCCCAGAGTCTGATGGAGAAAAGGACCGAAAGGGACGTGACAAAGATAAGGATAAAGAGAATGATAAGTCCAGAGGGAAAAATCGTAGCGAATCCAAACAGAAATCTCCCAAGAGGAAAACACCTAAAGAAGAGGTGAGGCTTTGATTCAGCAACTTCACAGGAACAGACGGATGAATAGCTGTTTGTTTTTTTCCCCCACTTTTCTCTAGACTAGCTGACAGATTGTTTTCTCTCTCTCTGTGTGTCTCAGGGAGGATGGGACACGTCTGGCAGTGAACTGAGTGAAGGAGAGCTAGAGAAGAGGAGAAGAACTCTGCTGGAGCAGTTAGATGCACCCTAGGTGTTCCACACAAGTCTCCATCCACTTCACGCTGTAAAACCTCAATGTTTGTATGAAAACTCACAGTACACTGATGCTGTGCAAGGACAACACTTCTCTTCCTTCAGAGGACATGCTCACTTATTATCAGAGATCAGTTCCATCTTTCTCTGTAGTTCCTCAGGCTCCAGCAGGGTGCAAACCTGAGTCTCACTGTACAACGTGGTCTTTTCTGATGACTGCAGATTGTTCCTTTTTTCCTTATACTGTTTTGTTCTCCTTATCCCCAGCGTCACAATTGTTTTTAAGTAGCTGTACATTTATTTTGTAATTGCTAATAGTTTGTCTTAAAATTATTGTTTACAGGTGAAATAAAAACCTTGGGACTTTTCCAAAATTGATCAAAATGAACCTCTGTTTTACATGACAGTAGTGAATAAGTGTAGTGGTTGCTTCCAACACGCAATACTCAAACAATAAAATGTATTATGTATTATAGTGGTGTTGAATTCTGAAATCTAATAGGAATTGATTAATTTTCTATAACAGCAGCTCTGTCAGATTGAAATTGCATTGTGGTTTCGGTGTCCTCACATTTTCAGTTCTACTGCATGATTTGTTTTCGAACAGTCAAAACTAACTGAAACTTCACATGAATGAGCAGGAGAACATCACACACTGTTCAACAGTCTTATATTTCGAATCACTGAGTTATAATACAGCAAGTTAAAGTTATGTAAATAGTTTATTCAATCATTGGCATTGAACAACTGCATCTCTAACATAATGTTATTCATATCAAATTCTGCTATAGCAACAAGATGCCAAAAGATACATCTTTGATTAGAGGATGAGAAAACATGCCAGTTTGATCCAGGTCTATAGAAGTTATGGAATGCATAAAGGACATGAGAGATGTGCAGAGAGATGTCAGTCAGTATCACTTAGTGATGCGTTATGCGTCTTCAGATTGTGCCAGTAATCTATTGCCTTAATACTGCCAGGCAAGCGTAAAATCTGAGATCTTTGCTACATATTTAATAAAAAATACAACAAAATTCATGGTTTAATTAAATATACAAAATGAAAACAAAACAAAAACCTATAAGTTAAAATAACATTCAAATAGTGTAACAGGATGATGAAATCAATATGTACAATATTAACCTTATGCTAATGAAGGTTAAGAAGTTTTTTTTTTTAATGCAACCATTTTTTTGGTAGCAAAATATCTGTACAATTAAAAAGCATTTCCAGGCATTTTCTTACATTGAGCTGGTAACTGTAAAAGCCACTTGGAGAAAACCTGGCTTCAGTGGTCAAAAAAAAATTCTTAAGTGTTAGTAAAGACAGCACAAGTGTCTCTGCATTATTCATATTCTACTTTTTTTATGTTCACAAAAGATGAATCAGGTGTCTGAGGTGGTATTTTTTTTCTTTGGCTTGTACTGAAATTGTACTAAAACAGTCCTGAATATTGGATCCAGTAAGTCTGCTACATGTTTTGCATCTCCCCACTGGAGGTCTGATATTGAGTAAAAGCTGAGTGGCACTTGAGCACAACTTTGTTAATTTTAACTGTCATTTCATGGCATGACACTACAATATTCAATGTAACTGTGAGCTGAGTGGATTTTGGTCCGCTAACACTGCTGAGTGACCATGCTTATGTTATATACATTTCACATTAATTTGGAACCACCTACATTATACAACCTTTCAAAGTTTCCACGGATACTTGTCCATAAACCCTCTTATCATTCTTTAAAATAAAATTGGTCTTCATAAAACCTGCAATGTTGCCATTCAAAGATGCTACACAGCCTTTCCATTCCTTTTCAATTTGCAATGAGCTCAACATGCCTGAAATCTTTACACCTAGCCCTTGTCCACATGTAGGAAAGTGTTTTTAAACAACACTGTGCAGTAAAAAGCAAAATAGTAATTACCACTGGAATGTGCGATTTTACTCAGGATTTCCACACAAGTGTATTTCCCTCTGCGTGGAAATAAGGTTCAAATCTAGTTTTACTCTGCCAGTGGTAAATAAGCACACATTTCTATTGCTTGGAATAAAACAATACATATAAAAGTAAAAAGACTATCGCACGCGTTAAATTCAGGCACTTGGTCAAAAGTAGCTTCTGGCCATTAAGACAAACTTTGCACTCTTTCAAATCCTTCATCAGTCCTTTTTACACAGAGACCGGCTCATAGCCTGTCATTCACTCCCATGTCAACCAATCACATCCACACTGCCTTCGTTACATCACCAGCTCTGCATTGTTGATTGGCCGTAAGCTCTGATCATCAAAACGTCTTCGGACACTCCTCCTGACTGCGTCAGCTCGCCTGTAAGGCTGGTTTCTTAGATCTGATGAAGAAAAAGACCCGTCAGTCATCAGGTCAGAATACTCTTACAGAGGCTGGGTGAGCTGGCAATCAGACAAAGCAGCTTGAGCATAACAGAAAATTTACTTAATCATCTTTTTTTTTTTTTTACATTTCGACTAAAGTGTACTTCTCATTAATAGAAACATTGCCGACCACACCCTTAGAAGTTTATCCCTTTGAAAAAAGAATTACTCAAGGCTGTATTGATGTAGACTATTCAATTATATCTTCAAACATCAAATAAATAATGGCAGAATTTGCCAGTCCTAACCATTAATCTCAATTAACCTTGAAAAGATTTTAAGGACAGGGAAAGATGAGGGTGAATGAGGGTGAACGAGAACATTCTAACCAGAACAGAGAGATTAAGCTTAGGTAAAATAAAGGGATAAATAGAAAGGGATGCTTGCCAGGTTTGAGTACCATCCATCACCACTGGGGTGCTACTGGACGAGCTCCTTACCCTCGAGTGCACATTTGGAAATTTAGTAATATTATTCTTCTTTAGGGCTGAGAGGAGAAGAGACAAAAACGGAGGTTAAAATAAAGTAGAGCTGACTGGACAGAGAGGTCGCCAAGCACACCAAGCCAAGCTGCCCAGGGGTAAGAGATCAAAAAGGGTAGAATTGCAAAGACGATCCTTAGCTGTGTGAAGAAGCACTCTATGGCTAAATGAAGAGCGCAAGCTGTCATGTAGCAGAAATTATAGCAGAATTACTCGAGAACTGTCAACGCTCAAGCTGCTTTGCACGCTGACCTTTAGCATCACGCCAGTGAGCAAATACCAAAATATGCATGAAAAAACCCTTTGCTAATGAAAAAGAAACTGTAATGCATATATGTGCTTAAGTAAATTAAAAGACCATGCATGCAAACAAATAAAGACTTTCAAATAAAAGCAAACCATCAAGCAGTTTAGGAAACTGATTGAGGCAAAGTGTAAGAGTTAGAAAAAAAAAAAAAAAAAAAGCAAACAGTCCAAAAAATGTTTCATGCAACAGACGATTAACATAGCACCAAACTTTGAACAGGAAATTACACAAGCACTTCCTGTTAATCCAAGCTTAGCTAGAAGGTGAAGTACCCCTGGAAGGGAACAGGAAAGTCATTGAATGAAATGAGAGGAAGCAAGTGAATATCATGCAAACAATACAAAAACAGCAACAATGGTATCATACACACATTATGATGGACATGATGAAACACTCAACCAAACCAAATGACCCCAGAATAAGCCACAATGCTCAGAGATGCATAGAAACACTTTACAAGATTTTAATTTATTCAACTATTCACCAAAATGATTAGATTTGTATTTGCCTTTTAAACAGCTGAGTGAATGAGAGGAGCGATAACTGACAGCAGAGGGTGCACTTTAACTGACCTAAACTGGATCTAACCTTATTCATGTAATCGCTCCAAATGAATGTCTGAAAGTGACACGTCAATCTCCTAAATCTTACTAACCACATCAAGTCCTCTGGCATTGCTGGCTTATCGTGACATTCGCCTTGCTCTGATTGGTGGTGATGGTTATACTACATTGATGAACATGGATTTGAGATGAAACACTCCATGCAGGGGAAGTTGTGATGAGATCACTCTCATTCCCCTAAACCGTCCCTCTTCATGCAGGGTTGTGGAGTGGGTGGAAAAAAAAAATGGTACACATGATGATTACAGACACACCCGAAAGACACAACACACACAAGTATGCTTGGACCACATCCATAGGTGTGAGTGAGTGAATGAACCCAAATGCAGGATAAACAACCTGTACTCCCTCCCAGAACGTAAAAAAAAAAAAAGAACAAAAATTGTGAGATGTGAAAGGAGCACTCGGTGGTTTAAAAAAAGAGAAAGAGAAAGCATGCTGTTTCTAGCAACCTTCATGAGAGAGAGTGTAAACTTTAACAGTGGAGTTCCTCATTGAAGAAGCGCGAGCCCCGTTTGGCCGTGCGCGCTGTAAAGGGGACAGTCTTCAGCACTGCGTTCGGACAAAACAGCCACACACACGCACACACAAGGAGACATACACAGAACAAACAGTTAACCAGCCAGCACAGCAGCTAGGATGTTAGCACAGCTACTGCATCTTCAGCAGCACAGCACAATTAACATCGTCTAATGGGTTAATAAAAACGCTCTATTGTCAGCTAATACTAAATTAATGTAAGATGTAGGAGGAGTAATATTGCAGCATGAGAGTCTACACGGCCAACATTCCACATCTGTTCCTCACACAATCAAGCTTGTCAGGTCAAGCCCTGCTGTGCTATTGAGGAATGTTTCTAAGTGAAAAAGATCAATGAGACAGCAGCCAAGATCAGATCAGATCAGATACAGATCATGGTTTTACACATTATGTACATTTGAGCTCTCTCGTATTGGATTATCAATCAGAACCATATTTAACGTTAAGGCAGTTAAGCTACGAGCTTCAGCTCAATTATTGATGGTTAGTGAATTAAGGATGCCGCATTAAGCTTGGACGTATTACAAAGCGAAACTTTGGCATGCACACTTGTCTAGAGCACTGCAGCCCAATCTCAGCTCAGGCCAGAAGATAAGGAGTGTGTGTATGTGCGATTGAGTGTCCGTACACAGAAGAGTACTGATGTTCACCTTGTGAATGCACTTGTAATGAAAGCTGTTTGTGTGTGTGTGTGTGTGTTACCAGTGATAATATCCTCAATGGCTCCGTCTTTTCCCTCGTAAACATGCCGACTGTCCTTCACTTGCTTCTTCTTCAACTCAGCTATCAGCTCCTGCTGCTGTCGTTTATTCTTGTGAGAAGGAGACTGAACACACACATGCAAACTAGTTTCTCGGTGTGACAGGAACAAAATCATAACTCATAAATCATATGATGGAAACTCAATTACCATGCATTATACGACCCGTCATCCTCACCAAATGCACCATAATTACCCAATACAGTAACTCTTATTATAAGAGAATAAATTCTATAAAACGTTAAACATTTTCAAGGCTCTATACCGAGTTTGCTAGGAAGATGGAAATGCTAACTCTGTCTGCGCCAAGTGTCACAATGTAACTGAAAACGCACTCAACTAAACTAGATTCTTTTATCAATACATAATTAAACTCAGACTCTACAAGCTTCATGCATGAATTCTGTTCTTATTCTCGCACAGATTGTTTTGCTTTTGACAAATAACTGTCCCTGATGATTTTAACTTTTGTAATTAGTCTCTGTTTCCCCATTTCTAATTGTTAACTCCTTATGAGTGTACCAGCGTTTATTTGATTTATCTGGAAAGTTGTTATTCCAGTGGTGAGTTGTCTTCACAAAAGGAATTCTACAAAGAATAACCTACCTGTATATAAACGTGGGTTTAAATTCTGACAAACGTAAATTTTGACATAAGTACATGTCTCTGATTCTCGGCCAGATGAATACAAATATACTGTATATCCTATTGAAATACACACGCAACATGTTTTACCTTCTGATTTTCCTGCTCCATGGCCTCCTGCTCAAGCAGCTTTTCCATCAACATCTGCTCCTGCCTTTTCCTCTGCTCGTTTTCCTCCTCTGCTTGCTGAGATAAAGCAAAGGGCATGTTGTAAATCACATGCATGACTTTTGTATTACATAGATTTCTTTCTTGTTAT
>JAOVVB010000049.1:15144585-15155184 GCA_028570985.1 Heterobranchus longifilis
ACACACACACATACACACATACACACATACACACATACACACATACACACATACACACATACACACATACACACACAACAGCCTTTAGAAGATGTGCTGATACAAATAAAGTAGGGACTGGAAACTGACAGGCCAGGCTCAATCAATGATTCATCAAAAGTCAAATACACAACAGTTTTCAGCTGGTGAGAGCGCACCGGCTTCAACCACAAGAGAGCAGTGAATGCAATAAAAATAGGGACAAAAATAGACAGGAAAAAGAAAGGAAAAGAAAAGACAAGCTAGACAGGTAGGGGTAGGGAATGATATTAAATAAACAAACTAAAAGAACAGAGGCGAAGTTAGAAAATAAAGAAATCATGACAGCTCTCTGTGTGGGTGGCTCTGACACATGTGGAGAGAAACTCTGGGCTGTTGCGTGTGTGAGTGTGTCCACATGTTCGAAAAAAAAAAAAACATTCAATGTTATCATTTTATACAGGTATACAAAGCCATAACTGTGTGTTTTTGTGACTATTTAACCATAAGACGTAGCTTGTCATTAGCTAGGGCTTTATCCATAATTCACTACAGATTAGTGAGCTTTGTTAAACTACTAAAGTTTACATACTGCATTAAAAGACAAGCTTCAGTCTGGCTACAGCTTGTATTGGCATATTGGGCAAATTTATTACTTTACTCTGCCTAACTAACTGACCAAGGGTCTTGTTTTGCTTCAGGATCTTCATACTGCATCCTCATCTGACTCATAATATGAGTATTATTATTAAAAGACCTAGAATTATAATTGAGTATTATACAATATGTAATATAATACAATTACATGACCTTGATTTTTATATTTAAAATGGATCTACGTCTTTAAGTCTGTAAATGTTCGCATGGATTACAGACTTCTCACTCTTTGCTAAGCATTCCCAGCTGTGTGAGAACGTAAGAGAGAGAGGGAAAGAGAGAGAGAGAGAGAGCGAGCGAAAGGGAGAGAGAGACAGACAGAGAGAAAGGAAGGGGGTGGGGGTGTTCTCCCAGAGGGGTCATCCTTGAAACTGGAAACAAATCTATGGCTCAGACATTCTTCAGGACCTTATGCAATGGCCGTCTTCCTGCTGCTAGTTGATTGGCCAGGAAGGACATGTGGAATGTGTCCTATGTAAAAATGGGAGAAGGTCTGCAACTCTCCATGCTCACCACCACATAAAGTAGCAATTGTTCAGCTGTTAAAAAAGGGAGAAGCCATGATGTAAAACCATCTCTCTCTCTCTCTCTCTCTCTCTCTCTCTCTCTCTCTCGCGCTTGCTCCATGGCTCTCCTTCTTTTCACCGCCTCTTACCTCCCCTTATCACTACCACTTTTATCCTTAAGAGTGTTACTGGGCCCCTTCTTTCTCCCGCAACTATTTTCTCTCTGTCTCTCTCTTTTTTTGTTTCTGCTTGTATGTGCTTGCAGTTTTTTTCCCCCCCTTCTCCTCTTTTACTCTCATTTTAACTGTACTTTCTGTTTCTTTTGCCCCTGTGCTCTTGCCGCTGTTCTCAGGAAGGGCAGGGAGGTCGAAGTGTGCAATACCCAGGAGGAGGGCTTGTGTATGATGGCTGGGTGTTGTCTGTCTGATTACAATGATCCTTCTACACCCAGAGAAAAAAAGCAAACTTCACACTAAATGAAAGAAAATGAATTCCATCTTACCATCACAGAGGCAGAAGACAGAGCAAATCAAAGTATAATAAGTATATGTTAGATAAACGCTTGTGCAAACCTTCAGGCATAACGGTGTTAACTTCATGGCTTTTAAACCTTTCTCATTACTCTCGCAGTGTAATTGTATATAGGAAACAAACCCCCCATTTATAACTAATTTCATAAATCCTAATTCATTGTGGTTGTTTCTGAACATGCTTGCTATGGTAACATCTTTAAAGCTTTGCATGTCTCATTTTATCACTTTTCTTACATCTTTTGCTTGGTCTTCATTCATTCATCATTCTCTTGTCTTTCCTGTCATCATCCATCTGTGCTCCTGTCTATGCCTTCACAAAATGTCACCTTGGACTGGTAAAACCTTGAAACGTCTTAAAGGAAAAAACTTTTCACACAGCATACACTCTCTGCTTCAGGAATGAACCGTTATCCTGAACCAAATAATAAAATATCCACTAGAGAGGATATACACACCGTTTATCCCACATGCCAGGCCCACTCCTCAGACACAATGTCGATAACCTCACATGTGATGACACCAGTGGAGTGTGTTACACCACTGTTTAACGGGTAAGCCATAAAGTGCTACAGCAAATCAGAACTGACCTTCCTGGTGACTGCTGGGTCCAGATAACTCTTCAGCTTCTGGATGTATGTGTGAGGAGGGTTTTTCACTTGAAATCTTTCCTGATAGGGAACAAAGATATAATTATTTGTAAAAACTGCATGATGTACAAACAGGACATGTACAGTGGAACAACAAATAAAGTAGTGTAGAACTGGTAGCATGCATTCTTTTTTTTTTTTTTTTTTTAAATAAGACTAAAATCATGATAAAAAGACAGGCATTTCTTTGGTTTTCCTTTGACTTTTTCATGATATAACTTTAAAGAGCGCCAAGTGCTCTTTGGTGTCCTTGGTTTTGGCGTTTGTGTTGCTGACCTGTCATCAGGATTTACTACACTATATTTCCTGATAAAACAGGAAAAGAGAAAAATATTTCAAACCTCATCAACAGCACAGATATTCAACAGTATCATTTGGTGGTCATGTAAAAGTTTAATTGAATTTGGATGTTTGGTTTTGGGTCAATCATACAATACAATAAGTTTGTTACATTTTAAACAGTATGGAAACAAGAGTTGCAATCAAAGTTTTAAAAGTTGTTACATTTCATCCTCATCAAAGTATTTTAACTGTAATCTTTGGAAACGCTATTCCTTTTTGTTGTCCTTGGTAAGGACACTCCACAGATAACACTGGTGTTGCCTTCACAATAACAGGAAAAACGTACAGATCCCAGGGAAAACTCAAAACAAGGTCCTAACACACCAAAGCTGTTTAACACACAGCACAAGTGTTAGTATTAATATTCATGAAATTCTGCTTTTTCATTCATTTTTTTTTCTTTTTCATTCTCTCTTTTTTTCCTTATGCTTAAAGTAAATCACAAAGAAGTATTTTACAAATCAATGCAATCCAGACATCTAAAATTATCACTAAGAAGAAAACATGCAATGCAGAGCTCAGTAGCTACCATACACAGGTATAAGTTAGTTGTGGGACGGTCAAAGAGAAACCTGGTGTACATTAAGAAGAGCAAAAGCCTAAACACAGATCCCTGAGGCACACCATAATAGGTAACCTTACATGATTTGATGTAGATATTGGCCATTAAATCAGATTTGTGCTTCAGGAAATGGTCTTAATTCACTGGCACAAACTAAAAAAATCAGCCTGTCCAAAGTTAACAGTGAGAGGCTACATGACACCAGTCTTCATTTAGGCAAATGTCAATAACAGGCCTGAAATAACTAGAAGCAACCTGGTGATTTGGGAAAGAAAACCAAAGAAAACGTGTGTGGCTCTGTCTGGAGGCCTCTGGCCAAGGTTAAACAGTGGCTTAGTTGAGCACAAATGTAGCAGGATTTATAAGGGCTGCTATAGCTGTGAGCTCCATACACAAGAGGCATGCTTAGTCTGTTCAGAAACAGAACAGTATTGGAAGTGTAACATCATACTGCTCACCTGATCACAGATAAGCTCCCACTTCTTCTCGTTGTCATACTGCCGTAGTAACCGGGCTTTGTCTGGAGGCAAATTCATAGAATTCTGAAAACACACACAAAAACAATGAGTGAAATGACAGAACAAATAATGCAGTACATACGGATTATAAAAAAAGAAATGTATCCAGAATTAAAAAATATTCAGATGCATTATAATATGCACAACCTGAATTAACCTTAATTCCATGCAAATTATAAAGCAAGAATTGCACAAGATTGCCTCTAGTGAAATCCTTGAACTGCTGTTGATCCCAGACACCCCTATCCTCACAGCTTCAGTTTCCAGCAGCATTTAGCCATTTAACTACATCTGCCAATGAAAAATGGAAGAAAAAAGTCTAATATTTTCCAGGGATAAGTTACAAAATAAAATGCATTTTAAACAAATGGGACCAGTAGCAGTGATGTCAATAGGAATGCCTTCAACGCAAAAAAGACTAGTCCTTCAAGTTGTGTGCTCGAAATATCCTTGAAATATATTTTAAACAAAAAATAATCCATTGTGGAAAAACTATTTGTCCTTGCTATGACCTTGAGCCTGATTGGTTCAACTCCAAAATCTAATCAGTTAAGCATTGTGATGGCTGATGAGTTAAACCGGTTCTACAACAGGTTTGACTGCCTTGCCCCCACTGTTACTACTGCCTGTCCACTTCTCACCTCCCCTCCTCCTCAACCATAGTCTCTATCCCCCACATCATGCACCATGGCCACCATTACTGCTGATCACGTCAAAAAGGGACTGAGGAGGCTCCACCCCGGCAAGACAGCTGGCCCGGATAAGGTCCACCCAAGAATGTCGAGAGCCTGTGTTGAAGAACTAGGTGAGCCCCTTCAGCACATTTCAACCCGAGTTTGTATGTGAGCGACAGATTCTCAATCTTGTCAGACCTTAGATGTATCATGCACTGGATCCCCTGCAGTTTCACTACAGGGAAAAGGTTAGTGTTGACATTGCCATCCTATACCTGCTCCATCAGGCCTACTCCCACCTCGACAAAGGAAAGGGTGCTGTGAGGATCGTGGAGTTAAAGCCTAGTCAAAGTCTGGACTTAAATCTAATTGATACGGCCTTAAACAGGCTGTTCATGATGTGTGAATGAAAACAATTCTGTTAGAAAGAGTGGGTCAAAATTCCTCCACAGCAATGTGAAAGACTCATTGCCAGTTATCACAAAATCTTGATTGCAGTTGTTGTCGCCAAGGTCAGCAAAACCAGTTATTAGGTTTTGGGCTTCTGCACTTAGGTAGGTGACCTTTGTGTAATATTAAGTGTCATTTAAATGTCACAAACATGCAAAAAAAAAAAAAAAAAATTCAGAAAGTTGCAAATACTAAAATAAAAATAAATCACGCCACTGTACATAACTATTGTGTTACTATGCTTGTTACTGGATGTTTATAAATTCTTTCAAGATCAGTAAAGTAAGTAAATATTAGGGCTATAAATATTAACGCTTTAGCGCATGTGATTAATCTAGAGGTTTTAACGTGTTAAGTTAAACCATAAGTTTGACCCTAATGGCTTGTCATAATCAAAGCGTAGTTATCCGGCTGTGTGTGATAATGGCACATTTAACACGGATAATAAAATGGCTGAGGAAACATGACCAGGTGTGCTGAACTGTTGTAAAAAAGTTCCATTATAAGAAGCTTCTGGATGTAAGTTTGGATAAAAAACTAAGTTGTTTGCTTGAGCTATCTTTAAGGAGAACTATTTTTACAAGAATACGCCAAATGTATTGTAAGACACTGAAAATGGCTGTGAAAGTTACTTTTATTGCATTTACTGGAGAGCACTGGACATCAGTAAATAAACAGAACTACCTCTGTGTAACGGCACATCTAATTGATGACAAATGGCAACTGCACTCATTCACTTTGTACGTGTTAAAACACTAGAAAGACATTTTGTGCTAGCTAAGCTGAAACGGAGATAACAGATGTGGTCCTCACTACATGAACAGACAGGGCTCACAATATGATTGCCCCTGCAAGGAGTTTATCATTTAAGAGATTTTAATTTAAGATTTGTTAAATGTTAATGTTTGGAATATTATAAAACTGCATAATCTTGTTTCCTCTAACCAGTTTGTCATATGCATTTTTTATTCGAACATTGCACCTTTATAATACAAGTAAATCTGAGTATTTTAAGTACTGTGATTAATCATGATATGACTGTGATTAACTAAATGTTTTAATCGATTGACAGCACTTTTATAAATAGTTAATCTGGTGGCCACAACAATAATCTCATATAAATCCTACAAACATTCAACCACTCACTATTGAGACATCAAGTATATTGGACAAACACACACACAGATGGAAAGACATACACCTTTATATACATTTTCTCAATCAGAACTTGTGCTCAATCCAGACAGTGTATGGCACAAATAATAGTTTCAGTTGTCACACATTTGCTAGTGTAAGAATATGAAATCCTATCATGTCACTCCTTTATAAAAGCACCCACAAATTTAATAATCACATTTTCAAATTCCACATACGTTTGCACAAGGTGGTGTATGTGTTAGCATGGGTGCCGTGCTTAGCTCAGCAGTACATTAAACATGAGATTCTTATGTTTACAGCTCACTTCCTCCTGCAGTTTCACTGGACTGCAGCAAAGTTTTAAAGGGGTGTGTACACCGAGATAATCTTAATTACAGAGTTAACTGGATTAAGTACACAATAACAACATATTTTTTAAAATTATTATTATAAGCATTTTATATCATTCTACGGGCCCTTCCCCTATTCTACATTTCCTATCGTATTTAATAGCATGATTTTACATATCAGTTTTCCACTAGAACTTTTTGATGATCAAGTATGTAAAAGCTTTATTATTGCTATATTCACCGTGGAAGTGCTTGGGATCAGTGCAGCTTTATATTTTAGAGCTCAAATCCTCACATGTTGAGCACCCACACAGATGTTAGTTCCAAACCTGAAAAAACAAGCACTCCTTCCTTTTCCGCTCTTACACAAGTCTCTGTTCACTTCTGCCCTACTTTTAAACATCTGCGCCATGGAACTCCCCAAAAACACTGCAGTCAACATCAACATTTGGCTCCAAATCTCCTCCTGCGCCTTTCTATCTTTGTCATCCTTTCCTCTTTTGAGCAGAGTTTCTCTTCCTACCTCTGCTGTTAGAGCTGCACAACACTTACCTTTTTTTCAATCTTTTTGTTTTTTGTAATATTTATTGTGATATGTAGAAATACAGTAATGTTCATCAGATGTCTTGAATTGCTCAAAAAAAAATCTAGAACAATGGGGTTGATTTTGTAGACCTCTTTAAAAAAAAGAAAGTATAATAAAAACCCTGATCTTATTTACTATCAATCAAAGCAAATCAAGGATCTAATATGCTATAATATTAATAAAGAATATTGCTTCTTCCTCTAAAATAGGGGAGCTCATTTTTGAATTGCAGTCTGGCATCTAGAAGTGATCGAGTTCTGGGGAGGATATATGGCTTTATAGCATATATATGTTTATAAATAAAATAAAATAAAACATATGTATAAATATATGGCTCAGGTATATGCAGTACAGAGTAACATGACTTAATTAAAAAATGGGTCACATAGGCAAAGAAATAGCACAGTTTCATAAGATCATGTGTTTTAAGGTTGTTTTTTCGTCGTTTCTGTGACCAATAATAATAATAATAATAATAATATGCTCAAGTTTGATAACTTTAGTTCTATATGACCTATCAGAAACCTTAAATGAGCCGTGTGATGTGTGACGCCTTCTCGGCCCACACACACACCAGCAGGACTTCCCGTATAAGCGAAGTTAACTTAAATGTCAATCTGTCTTGTCTCAGCTACCCAGCCAATTAGGCTTCTTAGTTAGCTAGTTAGTTTTCTGTTAATTCATGTCGTAAAAATTTATGTTGCATGGAGCACCTTGGTCCTGGAGAAATGGTGTTTCGTTTCACTGTGTACTAACTGTATATGGTTGAAGTGACAATAAAGCCTACTTGACTTGACTGTTTTATTTATGTCGGTCCAGTGCCGTGGTTCTTTATGGATCCGCGCTGCTTTACTTTTCAACGTTACTTCTTCTATATGTGTGGTTTTTAAAGAAAAGCCTGTTCACTGTCCAAAAACTGTTTTACTGCTCGAAACTGCATTTGCAACTGTCAGTACACCCTGCCTTTTTTACGGCAGCTGGTATCCGCTGCATTTACTGCCTACACCACACTCACGCTACTGCTCCTGTACCTGTTTATTCTGCTAGTGCGAGAGAGAACTGGTTAATTGATCACGGACGGCAGCAAGACATATTTTTAAAAATGGTGCGCAAACATACTTGGCCATACTCGCACCGCCCACGTATACTCTAGATGTGGGAAACACTGCCCTGCATCAATGTGACTACTGAGCATGCACACATTGCGATGTTGATGCTAAAACGATGGATCGTGCAGCCTTATCTGCTATACTTACTCTGTCTTTTCTCTTTCACTTTGTAACCTTCAAGTGAGACTGAAACAATTAACTATAATCAAACCGACAGACAGTCACAATGTGACATAGTCACTAACACCAAAAAAACAAGAGCCATCAATAAATGCTGCTGCTTTAAAATGCATGTAATCTTTTTTTGATTGGCCGTGCCCACTGCCCAAGGCACTTTATATGGAAAAAAAACAATCAGTTCTCATGTGTTTTCAGCTGTAAACCTCTGTTTCCACTGCAGTGCTGGGCATGGGAATGTTAAAGAGGAGATCAGCATGTTGTCTTTTCCAGCCTCATCACTGGGACTCAAAAGAAGAAAAGAGAAAAGAGAAAAGCAGCACATGACTTTTAACCATAAGCAAATGACCTTGCCCAGGCAGGGATACTATAACAATCTGCCCAGGGATATAAAAAGCAGGGTTTTTTTGTCATTAAATCTGTCATTAAATAAAAATGAAAATGTTTTGACAGAATTTTATAAATCAAAAGATAACTGTTGGGTGATAACTGTTGGGTGATCACTACCAGTTTCAGGTGTAAAGCAGCACAACAGGCACTATGGCAACAACAAGGTCTGAGCGTCATCCTTATCTTGAGATAATGCTGAGACTGGAGGTGTGTGAATCCAGCAGATGCAGACAGGATCACAAACACACACTAATGGACCCTGAGAATGTAATTCATGTCCATTGGAAAACCAATGAGAAAAGCATTCAGACAAATGACCAGCCATGTCCAGTATCATTTCCACAAACTGGCCAAATACATTAATTGTTAATTTAATCCTATATCTGTTTAAAAGACATGTTCAAATGAAGAAGCCTTAATAACTGAATACTCAGACATTGTAGGTGATTTATGATGTTTGGAAATCAGGATAGAGATTAATATCCATAATATAGTTTACAGAAGAAGAGAAGACCAACTGTCAAGAGTAAGTCTGATCTCAGTTCAGTACTTCACCAATAGTGTGAAATGTATTTCAATTACCACAAATGGTAATATATGGAAAGAAAGAAGAAGCTGAACTTCTCACCTGGACACGGAGGAAAAAAAGCAATAGTAGAGAATTATAAAAAGAAAAGGAAGTTAGAAAAAACAACCTTAATGTTAATTCTACATAGATAAAAAAAATTGACATTTCAAAGTCACTTACAGTTTTGGTCAGGCTTTTTTTTTCAGTAACAAATCAACCCGGAAAGTCTGTGTTACCTGTAATGTTGTATATCATTCCAGTTTAATTAAGGACTTAATACAGGCCAAATCAAACTCACAGCAGCCATACACGCATAATTAAATAAAATCTGATCATTCTCAAACTGTTCACAGAATCCGTTTTACTCAAAGCACTAAATTCTATGTCCACGGTGCTATGGTACTCTTGGTGCTTCATATCTATTACCATAATCTGTATGCACACTGTTCTGTATGCACAGAGAAACAGATTGTGCTTAATTTTGCATGTTTTTATATTAACTATCCTACTTAAACTTTAATGGACAGCCCAATAATTCTCAACAAGTTCCAACACACATACATTCCTCTCGCTTATGTGCTCTGAAGCAAGATTTGGTACATGTTCAAAAAATAGCTGCTTTAATCTAGTTATGTTCGTCTCCCGAGTAAAAAGTAATCACAGCACTAGCTTCTGGACTCAAGTTTAGTCTATTTATGGCTGATATCACTCTTTGTGACCAACAAATGAGTGTGCTTGAGGAGAAACTATTCTTCTGTCTTGAATAAAAATTTTAGTTGTTTTTAAATCGTTTACACTTAAATCACTATATAAAGTTCTAACCAAACATTTTATTCTAAAAAAGGTCTCAAACTCTTAGATATTATTCAATCAGCTTTAACTTTGATTAAAGCACATAATGTGGTTGCCAGTTCATGTGTGAAAATGTCAGGCTGCCAGGACCACACATTCACAGTTTGAGTCCTAGAATATAATCATACCATCAAGGAGGAAAAACTCAGTAGATGTAAAACCCTGGTCATTGAGTACATTGTACAAGTACATATTTTATTACCACAACATAGCTGAGCCTAGACCTGACCATCTGAACACGGTCTCCCAAGGCTTATACAGTGGGCATAATGCATGAAGGGTACATTGCTTCATTTGCTTCCCTTCTTACCCTGATACACCCATTAATCTGGAATAGGGTCAGTCTGGACTCATCAGACGACATGAACTTTTTCATTGAACAAAAGTCTAATCTTTATGCTCCCTTTGAAACAAAAGCATTTTTTTCTGATTAGCCTAACTAACTATGGCTGCACAGCTGTTTAGTCCCAATCCTGTGTGTGTGTGTGTGTGTGTGTGTGTGTGTGTGTGTGTGTGTGTGTGT
>JAOVVB010000049.1:15156529-15181815 GCA_028570985.1 Heterobranchus longifilis
AAAACGTTGCATGCAGCTTTTTCTTGGCGTTCAAATCCCAACGAACGCAAGGAAAACGCTTCTAGTGCGTTTTCTTAACGTTCATTTTACGCTTCGGAGGACCGGATATATCCCATGATCCTACATTCTATACATAGGGAAATGCGGAAAAAGGCAAAATAAAAGAAAATTAATTGTTGAAAAACTTACGCAGAAATTTTCGCATTTCTTCATAAACCACAAAAAAAACTTCCTTTAATCCGACGTTGTGCGGTCAGAGGAAGAACCCAGTAGCGGCGGGCTTTCATATCCAGTCCCCGACACTGCCTCCACAGGTTAACACACGAACTACAATTTGGGCTGCAGGTTGACGTTAGACAGAGACAAACAAACGCCGGTGTAGAAGTCAATCGAGCGCCACTACAAAACGTCTAGGACGTTCAGAGCACATTCGTTTATCCAAAAATTTAACGCCCGTGTGAACAAGGCCGAAGATTGATCACCCAAAGCGCACTAGTTTCTCGCAACCTCACTGGAAATGCTATTTTTTTACTGTAATATAAACAAGCAATATTTTAACTAGCTCAGCAAATGCTCAACTACATTATAAAAAAATGAACATCTCTTTTTATTGCCACTGTAACGGACAAGATGATAATGGTACTATCTCAATTAAATGGTAAGTAAAAGCTCCAGTGTGCTGCTTAATCCCATGTTTTGGTTGCTTTAGGAAAAAGTAGTGGCTAATATAATATAGTAATGTATCATGAGTTAGTTTGCTAGCTAAGTGGATTAACAAAATATGATATTTAGCCTCTTCGGCACTCTGTGTTCACAGTCATGAGCTGTGCTGTTCTGTCTGCACATTACAGATGAAAGATAATATTCCAGTCTGTCTTGTGTCTTTATTTTCTGGCAACAAGTTTATCTGAGAAATGACTGTGTAGTAACCAGGAGAGTTTGACTGTGGCTTTGTGAAAAACCTTTTTTTTGTTTTTTCATTTTGCTGGATGCTCTGTTTTCCACAACATAGGTGTTCGTCCATTTATGCAATTTTATAAATGTCTCAACAGGTGTATGTAGTGCAGCCAATGATGGAATAGAAGCATGTGGTATAATTAGAGCAGCACTATGAAGTGCAATATGTTAAACTGTATACACTAAATCAACCCAATGTGTCTGTTGAAATGATCACTAGTGAACACAAAATCTGCTTGTCTCTGATGCCTGGGTTACTGATTTTTCTACCCTTTTATGATTTATGAAATGTTGGTTTGACTCATTTTTCAGGCATTTGATTCAAGTTTTTCATTTAGTGACTCTTTCAAATTGAAACTAGGCCTTTAACTATTACTTAACATCTTTCTCATTATCAACAAGAAAGTTAAACAACAAAAAGTTTATAATTAAAATGTCATTTAAGGTAAAGGTCATGTATTTTGTTGTTAATAACTTTTGTTGTTGCACTGTAAATTACTTTATTCTTGTTCAGTGCATATTTTTTCTGTTTCTAAAAACTGCATTGTTAACAACATCCTCAGGGATCTTTGCTGGAAGCATGACCAAAGCATATGACTAGGATCATAGAATATGAATGAGTTAATGTTAACTTAAGGAATAAGAGGATTTCACTGCCTTGGAGGCAGAATTAAAGTAATTTGTTTTAGGAGCCAATAAGTGAAGAGTACTTGAAACAGGTACTCGCTCAGAAATGTTGGTGAGCTGCATGGAAAACCCAGTGCTCATTAAAACAGCCTTTTAGACAACCTGATCAGTAACCCAGAGCTTTACCCATATAAGCCACTGCTGCCATAGTTAGTATTTATTATTGGCTAAGAACATCTACCGAGGATATTAAGCTTAGTAAGTTAAATATTATGTTAAAGGAATGCAAAAGTCCAAACTATACCAGCTCTTAAACAATGGAAATAACTAATAAATACCATTCTGCCTGGTGATTTTGAACGTGAGCATGGTCACCACCCAAACGAGATGCAGCTGCATGAATCATATAGTCAAATTTAATTCTGTTTCAAGCTTCTTTTCCACAAGTCAACTGTCAACTTTTACTGTATATTACAGTATTACTCTCTTGACTGAAACATTTTATCACATTATTTTATTTCCTTAGTGTTTCCTGATCCTAGGGGAGAGTCAGAGGACTGGCCAGACATTGTCTGTCCCAGGGATAAAGAAAAGCCTCCGCTATCATGGCCAGACAGAGTTGATGAGCAGGCGTACAAAAGAGATGACAAGAGATCTATTAATTAAATTCTAGAACATCGCATCAGACTGACTCCAACAGCAGCCTGATAACATTCTTGTCGTGTCTCAGAAATGCGCACACTGCATTATCAGCATGTAGAAGAGAGCTCAGTTATTTCGTCCTGGGTTTAAAATTAAAATTTTAATGAAACTGATCTGGGAATGCAAACTTTTCTCAGTCAGATTGGGTCAGGTTAAAGTAAGAGCTGTCAAGGCAAGCCGTAAACTGGAAAATTATCTCCAATTACCCACAATCCTGTGCAGGCCTGGCTGGCTGAGTTAGTTTCATCCCCTAATTAGTGAAGTGTATTTCTGTAATCTGGTGAATGTCTGTGGGTGCACAGATGTCCCTCATCTGTTTTAGGATAAGCTGTGTAATCCTCCCTTTAACCCCCACTGATCATAAGATAAAGCACATGACATTTTATTTTTGTGGATTAAAACAATTCTTATTTTCAAAACAAAAGTAGTTAGACAAAGTATGTATATTTTGTTGCTTAAAACAAACTAGCTTTAGCTTGATAATATTTGCACATGTCATTTCCCATAAGGCCATTTTTTTTTATCTCCAAAGAGGAGAAATGAAAACAAACTAAATCCTGATGAATTTCAAGGATGACATTATGACATGTAATCCTTTTATGCACTGTAGAGTTAATCGTAGTTGGTGTATTTTTCCATGGTGAAGTGAAAAACATTAATAGAAAAGCAATGAGATCACTTTTAACCAAATATCTATTCCACCTGTCGCATCTGCCAGTCCCATTCAGCTCCACAGGCAATTATAAACACATCTTCGATAAAGCAATGAAACATGAGCTATAATGGGGTTTGTTCGGGCTGTAATTCCAGTGGCTTTTATGTCTCTCTATCGGTCTTTAATTTACCTACACACCCACCCACACATAAAACCTAATTACTTGTGTCTTTATTGGCCAAATCCTAAAACTGCATCATCTGCCACCCCATCCAGGATGTCTAGACACCAGTTCTTTTTAAGCGTGGTGAATCAGCTGTAGGTAGAACTGTTTTCAATTTCTCACAGTGAGTGAAGTGTAAACACAAGTGACGCACTGTACTTTTGCTTTTTGTAGTACTGTTGACATCAAACAACTTTCATGTGAATGGACTCTAAAACAAACCATCACAATTTAAAACTAAATCCAGCTAAAATTAGTTTACAAAAACATAATAAAGAAAGAAACAAAGGCAATACAGTATACAAGTGTACTGTAAATATACAGTGTATAAAGGCCAAAGATTAGTGAGATCCTGAACATCAAACTCATACAGTATGTGCTTTTTTGACATCTCAATCCAGATGTAGTCCCATTGAACACCTTTGGGATGAAGTGGAATGCTGACTGCACACAGGACCTCCTCATGAAATATCAGTGCAGATCGCACTAAAACTCTTGTTAAATCCCACACAGACGCACTTTAAAGTCTAGTAGAACTCCTTGGCAGAAGCGTTTTAGTGAGATCAGGCACTGATGTTGTGTGAGGAGGCCTGGTGTGCAGTCAGCATTCCAGTTCATCCCAAAGGTGCTCAGTGGAGTTGAGGTCAAGGCTCCATGTAGGTGACTTCTTCCACGCCTCGCTTTTGGATTGCGGCATCGTCATGCTGGAACAGGTTTGTCTCTCTACAGCACACAAAGACATCTTACATAATTGTGTCCTTCCAGCATTGTTTGTAACAGTGTAAGGGAGGTTCACATATGGGTGTGATCTTCATGTATCAAGATTTTGTGATATTGTGTACCTGTAACTAATGAGTCTTTTTTAAACCATATACCCAACATTAGCAGCGCTTAAAACATGATGGTTAAAGCACATTGAAAAGCTGTTTTGATTGAATCAATTTTATACAGAAAAGTAGAGTAATATAACTGTTATTGATTAGTCTCTGAAATGTGTCTAAATCCATTACAATTCAAAGGAACTCTAGCAAGAACCCAGGCAAATATATTCAATTTAAGTGGAGCAGGTAGAAAAATTTTAGTTATGACCCGGATGCAAATTAATGATCATACACTCCTACAACAAGCAGCTAGAATACGGCAAAATATTCATTATGCAGTAATGTCAGGTGTAGCCTGTGCAGCTCTTTTCTGAGACGTTGAGCATACATACACCCTGAAGACACTCCCACTGACCATAATTTCTTAAGATGCCCTCCAGCAATGTTATTTTAAAAGACAAATGAAAAGAAACCCTGTTTCATTCAGCCAATGATTAAGGGGAGGCCTGTTATGACATGATAGATGTTTTATGTGAGATGTAAACGCTACTCGGCATAAAGCACAGATTACACATCCGTGTACAGCTGATGGCTGCAAACTGACAACCTGGCACAAAGTCACCCTAAGGGCATAATGAAAACACCAACACAATGAGCTCCTGTCAGTGCAAATAAACTGCCACTGACAGACCTATTTAGTCAATCAGGTGCTACTTTAGATGTAAACTCAAAAAAATAAGAGGATAGTGACTGCTGTGCTCTAAATTCTGTCTGACTTAATTTTAATGCCCTGCTGAAGTTCACCTGCGCTTGTTCACCAAAATATACGTTTGAATTCAGAAGACACATACACCTAGGTTGAAATCAGTTAAATATACTTTTTTTAACGACTCCACATTCATGATAAACAAGCAATAGTTTGGGTAAGTCAGTTAGGACATCTACTTTATGCATGACACAAATGATTTTCCCCACAATTGTTTAGAGATAAATTATTTCACTTATAGTTCCCTACATCAATTCCAGTGGGTCACAAGTTTGCATACTCCCATTTGACTGGGCCTGCATTAAAAAAAAATCAAGAAAAATTATGTCATGGCTTTAGAAGCTTCTGAGAGGGTAATAGTTGGCTTAGTGGCCAAGAAGCACAGATGCTATTTATTAGGTACTTTTTATTTATTATCCTTAACATTCTATTTATGTTCACCAACTTTTAAGATATTAATTTTTTATGTTACAAGAGAGTTGAAAATAGTGTGTAGACAGCACTTTTTTTTTTTACTTAAGTGTAATAAAAGGCTTTGGTTGAGAATCGTGATCTCAAATTCCATAGAGAAAAAAAAATAGTGATTCACATTTTAGGAAGAATCACGCAGCCCTACTTGCAAGCCGAAAAACACCATCCCAACTTTGAAGCAAAGGAATGGCAGCACCATGTTGTGGGGCATGCTTGCCGCAGGAGGGACTGATGCACCTCACCAAATAGAGGACGGAAGATTATGTTTAAGATCCTGATTAAGATTAAGATCCTCATAAGATCCTCATGATTAAGATCCTCAAGACATCAGCCAGAATGCAAAAGGTTCTTCCAAATGGACAATGACGCCAAGCATACTTAAAAAGTTGTGAAATGACTTAAGAACAATCAAGTTAAGGTATTAGAGTGTCCCTGACCTCAATCCAATAGAACATTTGTGGGAAAAACTGAAAAAAATAAAATTAAAATAAAAGAAGTGTGTGAAAGCAAGGAGGTCTATAAATCTGACTTAGTTATACCAATTCTGTCAGGAGGAATGGGCTAAGATTCTAGCAACTTATTCTTACAAGTGTTTGACTCATCTTCCCCACCTCAAACGTCTGATCCATTGCGAATGTGATTAAAGAAATAATAAATATATTTTTTTTTTAAATCCCTTAAGACAGGGAATGTTTACCAGGATTAAACATCAGGAATAGTGAAAAAATTATTTTAAATGTATTTAGCTTAAAAGTTGTATGTAAACTTTCGATGTCAATTGTATCTTCTTATTGGCTTTTTTTCTCCAGAGTTTATTTAATACCTTCAATATAATTATGAGTGGAGCAACAGAAAACATTTGCTCTAGTGTCTTGAGATCACAAGTTTATATCCTGAGTTTTACTTTGATTTTATTTGGAAGCTTTGGTTTTAAGAAGTGCATCTGCCATATTAACTTTCTTTTTTATAGCTATTTTTTCCATCTTGGCTGTTGGCTATAAATGGGTATGGCATTGTTGGGATTCATCTGATCTCAGTACAATAAGGTCAACCATTGATAACCACAGAAGGTTTTAATATACACACAATAAGCACACAATAGGCCACCTGCAGAGTTGTGTGCATTTATAAATATGAAATACGATGTTGTGTTTTGTTCTGATATTCTATGTTTCAAAACAGTTGCTTCATGTTAACAGTCACTTATTTTATAGTTCATATGTTTACTAATGTTAATAAAAGCAGATCTTTTCAAAATCTTCAAAGAGGGTTTTCAGTAGTTCTTGGGCCAGACTTTTATATACTCATGTAATACATACCAACCAAAATGTAAACCTTTCAGTGTGTAAACAAGAACAAAATGTACAGTATTGGCAGATATTTATGAAACTTGCTTGTTACAAATAACACTAGAGATGGGCACGGTTTAATAGCATTTTGAATAAAATGTTTTAATTTTTAGAAGCATTAAGCTACTACTAGTTGCGAGAAGTCACTACCTGATAAGTGGCAACTGCCTGACATTTATCACACATAATCACCATCTTTATAGATGCTTTCACTTTCACTAAGCGTCATTTGTATACGGAGTCAAAAGTAGGTGAAGCTCAGAAGAGAAGTCAGAGATATGGAAGTAGTTCAACCCTTCACTAAATATACACACATAACCATCTGGGATTGATTTAAATGGTGAGGAGAGACAACATTATCACTGTGGTTGCCCTGTTAAATAGTATTTAATGGTGTTCGGAGAAGGACTCAAGCTGTGACAGACCTACACAGCTTCGGTTCACTGTGTCCTATCTTTCAGTGGAGATGATGTTTATAAGCCTGCCATTTAGCTCTACCTTTTACAACGAATTTTAAAAAGTTTGCTAAATGTTAACTTAAAGTGCCGTCCCTAATTTTGGGGCATACTGTCAGGGATGCTACAGTGAAGCTCCAGAGATGTCAAATAGATTATAGTTGAATATACGTACATATAGTTCAATATACTCTACAGGACAGTCCATGAGAAAAGCGCCTCAATGTTTCACACAGTCATGTTTTCAGTGCTGCCAAGTCTCATAATTTTCTGTCCTCATCCTGGACTCATGACCTGAGTGGCAATTCCAGTGCTAAATCAGAAACTTCACATTAGCAAAGGAAGTGGATTACTAATAAAGTCCTGTGACTTATTAACTCCAAGTCTCTCAACTGCTGATCACATGATCATGTGCACCAAGAGCTCACACAAAAACAAAAAACAAATGCTGAGACCACCAAACTGAAGCACTTGGATCTCTTGCATCAGGGAAGATCTAATACATATTAACATATTAGTTTGTACTATAAGATAAAGCAGCTCATATATCACAATATTTAGCACTACTGTGGGGAAAAAAAAATCAGCTTGGTCAAAATGTTAGAGGTTTACTCCAAAAAGAAAGAAAGAAGCCCACAGGACATTTTATCCACAGGATAATTTAATTATAACTGGATGGTGATTACTGATAAATCAGCCAGTGAAAACTCTCATACTTATAAACATTTATGAAATAAACACAAAATAGTAAAAAGGAAATTAGACCACCCATGCCTTATGTATTCAAATTGATTTGTTTTCTAAAAAGTGGTTTGACTCCGCAACCTGCCGATTTTGAAGCCGAGCTATTTTGTAATAAAACTCACTACACCACACAGTGTAAATAACATTTTGAATATGTAATGAATATGTAACATATTTCAAATTATTTAAATAGTAACAAATTGCACACTTTTAACTATTTTACTCTTTCTCTAGAAACAAATGAAAATCATATGCCAATAAAACAATACGATTTAAAGACTCACACTTTTTAAAACTCACAAAATTGGTGTATATTTGGTAAGTATAAAAGAAAACACCAGATAGATTTAATTACTTTCACTTACTAAAAGGAGATGATGACAAACAGAACCTACACAAAGACGAGAACTTTGAGCAGACGTCTGTTCTGCTTCTGGATTGCAATAAACTTATTATTTGACATTTGAAGGCAACGTGTCAGCAGAGAAAGTGGCAGTAAGTATAAAGCTTTCCTGACAGATTGCTGTATTGTTCTCTCTCTCTACATGCAGCACATTCAGATACAGTTGAAGCTTCCATTCACATAGCAGATGTTGCCCCTGGCAAGAGCTCAGGCTACAAACAAGGCCTTTCACCCATACACCTTCAAAAGACAAGCTTCTCCAGGGACACACAGCCACAGTGCATCTGTCTGCGCTCAGCAGAACTGTTTGCTTGGGTCTCATCCAAAAGGCAAAGTGTTTCAGTGTCACTGAAGCCCGGGTACAAATATTACAGGCACAAAGGCGAAGTCCATTCAACCCAGGAGTGTATTAGGTGAAGTGCTTGGGCGATGGCTCTCTTCAGATGGTAAGAGGGCCACGAGGCAAACTTACTTTAGCACAGAGAAAATAAAATACAGAGCACGGAGTAAAAAGCATCTTGGGTTCAGTATCTCACCAGGTCAAAGCAAAAAGCTTATGTGATGGTTGTGTTTCAAAGTGAAAGTCAATTTAGAATATAATATATATATATATCTTTTTTAAAGTATCTTGAGATTATTTGGCTGATTAAGTTTGTGCGTGTACATCGAACTTATGATCTATACATAAATTTAATAAATGATTTTAAGCCTATAGATAATCATTTCACACTCGTGTTGCAGAACTAAGATGCAGCATTTATACCTACGTGCAACATTTATACCTACGTGCGGTCACAATCCTGTGACAACACTGCACTTTGTTTCTCTGTTTTCTTTTCTCTAAAAATCCTTCTCTTTGTTTTCAGAGTACAGATGCAGATCTCTCTGTTTACAATGAATAACAGCTGGACACGCAAATGGTTGATTGGTCAAAGCAAACTCCCACGCACGTTTCTACACTCTCAAAGCGTATAGTCCTTGCTACGGTTTCTAACAACCGTCATCTTGGCCAGCACAATAAGAGCCTAGAGAACTCCCATAATGCTCTGCATGACAATGAGGCGGAGTGCCCAGGAGGGACGTCTTGGCTACTGTATGGCTGCATTGGCAAATCTGAGAAGTGAGCTGTTAATCAAGCCATAGCAGACCATTACATCATCCCACAACCTGCCATACAGCACACAAAAGAGCTGCAACACTACACAATAGGGCCTGATGAGGCACAACACTGACGAGTGTATGACAATATAACACATGCAACCTAGTCATAAACACAATAGTGTTTGTTAATCAGTGTTAAGATTGTCAGGATCTTATCAGTAGCCCTTTGAAATCCTGAATGCTACTATTCAAGAAAGTGGGTCAAACCTTTACGAGCATTTTCTTATAATCCATGTCAGGTCTCTCGTCACACAGCATTAATTATATAAAATTAGCTTACTTCTGTATTATTGTGAACATACGTTTTATGTAGCAGAAAAGTACACTACGCAATTATTTGAATCATGTTTCTAGGCAAAGTTAAAATATAACTAGACAAAATAAAAGACCAATACAATCTTTTCAGATGAAGCATATTTCATGTGTGGGTTCTTTGAAAAAAAAATAATAATAAAATAAAAAAGCCAAACACAAGTCACGGTAAGTTATATACCTCAGGTTTTGAAGTCATGGTTTAGTATATTTTTGCTACAATGACGTTATTATAAATTTTACTTGTAAACATATAAACTTGTACAAACATTTGAATAGGGCCATAATTTCCTGAACATAAAGTAATAAACATTAAGGCACTTTCTTATAAAAAAATAAAATAAAATAATAATAAAATAAATAAATAATAATTAATTATAATTTAAAACAATGATCATGTTTTGGACAACCATCAAGTCAAAAATCTTCGCCATATGTGTACTCAACTAGACTGAGAGAAAACCAGAGTTTATACTGAATGAATATGAATTCACTCAAACACGAAACGGAATATTTGAATAGTTTGAGATACTGGATTTTTTTATATTCATAAGCTGTAAGCTGTAATCATAGAAAAAATAAGTTTAAATATTTTTAAATAATTTTAAATAACTTTATAAAAATTTTTAAATATGAAACTAAATCTAATCTAAAACTTTTTTTTTTAATATACATCCATGATGTTTTAGTCAAATTTTCTTAGTCATGCATGGTTCAGGTTGGAACTGTGCGTACTGAAGGTATATTTTACATAAATGTTGCATTTTATTGCTTCCTACAAAAAGACATACTTATAACTTGATTGTGATTAAGTTGTGCTTAAGTAGTACATCATGCAAACTTGAGCATTATTCAGTAATGACGACAGCAGCGCAGCTACCAACAGCATTCCTGTCATTTTTGTACTGAATAAAAATTAAGACAAATGGACAATGCTGATCCTTAGTGATTGCATAGAGCTAATAGTAGTTTCAGATTCCATGCATGTAGCAAAAAGAACAGAGCCAGTCTTTATTCTGTCTTGGAGTGGAGCTTGGCACTGCACCCAAACCCTGTGGTGTCTACTAGCTCCCTGCAAAGGCTGAAGATTCTGTTCTGGCTGTACGTCTCTAGCCATGCGTCTATCCATGAGCAGCTCAGGGTGCTGTGTCGTTCAGGGTCCCTGATTGAAAAGCAACTAGTGGCATGTTGTCCAAGTGCCAGGATGCTCCCTTATTTAATTATCCAAACCAGTGTGAAGCAAGAAGAGATAGAGAGAGAAGAGGGTAGAGGTAATGCTGTGCACTTTAAGGGTTCTGTGCAGTCAGGCCCTGTGGTGTAAGAAAGTGCTGGTTGGGAAAAGTTGAAGCAGAGCTCTAGTATGCAGCGGGCAGCGTGGCAGTCGGCAGTGTGGGAAACTGATTCTTGGCTTTGACCTTAACAGCGTTCTGTAGTTGGCCTTTAAGTTCTCTTGTGACATTTTTTTAGACATGAATTTAAGGTTTCTGTTTATTTTTTGCAGCTCTCTATACAGTGTACGTTACCTTTGAAATATACTCTCTTAGTGTCTTTATTACAAAGTACAGTAACCTTACTTACTACTTACTAACCTTAGCCTGCTACTTTACATATATAAATACGTAGATACACTGCCCAGCCAAAAAAAACCCCAATGAAGTCACTCTCACACACACATGTACACGCTCAATGTGATGGCCAATTTATGTGTGAAAGTGATTCCCTTGTACACGGAAATGCTCTCACAATTTGGGTCTTGGAAAAATGCACTGATGGGATAACCTGGTCATTCTGTACATTCAGGTCAACTTAGCCAACTTAATTTAATTGCAACATAATTGTGTAATCTTTATGCTTCGTAAGAAACTGAAGCCTTTTTATTTATTATGATGCAACTTCACCAAGCGTTTAAGTGATCCTTAACTAAGTGTTTAAGCGACAGTCATTAATGTCAGACAGTTCTCCACCCAATTATGGTAATTTTAATGTTTCCTTTGCTTGATGCACACCAATAATTTCACCCTGATTATAATTAAGTTTGGACTTTCATTATAAGACTTATTTATTCTGGCTAATTATTTTCCTCAGATACAAAAGGTTAACTATAACAAAACTTTCAAATTGCAAAAACGTGATATATCCTGCTTTTAGAAGCTTTTTAGAAGCATTTTTGGCAAAACAAGACAATGTATTACTGTATGACACATAGTACAATGTTACATATCCAATATCCATATACGTTACAAGTAAAACAGAATCTCTTAAGGGAGGAGGCTGATGATGAACTTTTGGTAATGCTATAATTTCTTACCTAAAGACAGAAAATATGGGTCCATGAGTATGCATATAATGAAAATGATTATGGATTACTTATGAATAGTTCTATGGTACGCTTTCCTTAATTTCATATAAGGGAAAATGGATCCAGAACATTTGGCCATGCTGTATTTTTAGCGAACTCACAGGAGGTCTTACTGTGAATTAAACAGGAAACAAAGCCAGTGGGGCTTTACAGGAAAAGCAGCCGATTTAGTTAACAATAGCATACCAATGATATTCACCTCCATGTCAGGACTGTCACTGCTGAGTCTTTTACAGGATGAAGAACAATATTTTAAAGACAACAAATCCTTACCTTGAGACACATTTTAGCCCCAAGAAAAGACTACAGGGCTTCTTTTGAGCATAATCCATAAATTACATGGATAAAGGCTGGATCCCAGGGTCAAAAGACTAAACATTTATCATCCCATTTTTTGAGTCATAAACGCCTCTGAATAACCCTCATCAACTTTAGATTGACTAAATGTAAAGAACAATAAGAGAGTGTGACTAGTTCTTCTGATACTTAATCAAACATCACACACTAGAGTCAGGTTAAATAAAAAGAATTTGATCCACTTGCCAATGCTAATATTTCTCCTTTTATGTTGAAGTATCTTAACCATGTACATATATATTCATATAGTATATACAGCAATGTGATTAACTTTTTTTTGTCTTAAATGTGCTTTATAAAATGATGTGCTTATTTACTGAAACAATGAATTCTTCACTGTTCAATAACTCACAGCTACAGCAAAAAACAAACCCAAATATGACTATCCTCCTATACAACAATTAAAAATGTTAAATATTACTGTATCACTATATAAAGGAACCTATTTAGACAAATAAACCTATATTTTTGTACTGAGACCAGTTGTGAAAGAACAGCATGTGACTATATACAGCATATATATATACACATTTCCATGATACTTTTTTAGGATAATGCATTTTTTTATGTATGGGTTATCTTCATTTTTTCATGACTGTTGCTTAATAAGGAAACTTACTATTGGTATCACTGCAAATAAATGGATTATGCAATCATGAGGTTTGCCTAAAACTTCACGCATTTACAGGAATAGTCATCTCTAATAAGCATATATTTGTCACAAACTCTAAAACTGGACCTGTTGGGTGGTTCTCATCAACCCTGCCCTACTTCATCTATGTTTATCCTTAAATATACAGGATCAAAACTGAGCAAAACTGTTGACTAGATTAGGAATACACAGTTATGTTCATTTTTGCTTTTAATGCTGGAAGAGTTTCATAACAAAATCTTTTCCTCTTAAATCTGATAAGCATGATTGTTTTAAGCCACGCTGAGAACCAGCGTCACAGTTCTTCTCCTTGGAGAAGCAGTTAACAGAAATGTTCCTGCAGCTATGGCAACCACGCCACTGCCTGCAGCTACGCTCTCGGCTGAACGATTGGCACAAACGATACACTGTGCTGCTGTCTCCTGGCCTTGGGGAAATTACTCATGCTCACCCAAACACTTAAAGATTACTTCAAATAAACAGATTCACATGTTTTATTTTTAAGAGATGTTTAAGAAAAAATCAAGACAAGTGAACATTATGTTTTTTTTATAAAACATTTTCTACAGACTGTACAATAACTGGAAAGTCCCATTAAAAATGCTGACGAACAAAGAAAAGGTTTCCATTTCACAGTCGGTCACATGTGAAACAGTTTGTCTTTTATCTTGGCAACAGCTGAACAGCATGAATATGTCTGGTTTAAGAATCAGTAGCAGTTCCAGACATTCTTTAATTCCTGAGAGTTTCAGGTCAAACGCAGCATTACTGCATGAACGGATTGCACGTTTTTGTCTCAGGAGGGTGAAATAATCCAAGGGTGGATTTCAAATGTCTACACAATATGAGCTTAAATCCTTCCAGTGGGCCTCTGCAGTGGGTTGGTTAACAAATACTACTCGCAGCTGAACACGTACACATGGCTTGAAATCTAAAGAAAGGCTTGTGCTCGTGAAGGGGCACCAAGTTCCAAAGTGTAAACTTTTTGCACACTCCCTGTAAATTTAACTTACAAAAAGAAAGCATGAAAACATAACGCATCAGGGGACAGCAGCTCAGTGGTGCAACTACAGTAAAGCAGCTACTCCATCATTCTGCCAAAACTCAGTGGTTGTCATGTGCCAATGTTTAATTGCTGTAAATAACTTTAAGGATTGTAATTAAAACACGCAAGCCCTCCGGATGCCTGCCAAAAAAGTGACCTCATCATAGTGGTCACAGCCTGCCATTAATTTTACTCTAGACTTATACAGAATCATGTAACACTATCCTGCAGTGTAATTAGAACAGTCACAACTGTTTTTTAATTACAAGCAAAATAAATACAAAAAGCCTTTGGCACATAATAAATTAAACACTAAAATCGATTGCATCACCAAAAACTCTTCCTACAGCTTCAAAAACCTAAATTAAGATATTTCATAGAGCAGAATTCGGTCATCAGGAAATCCTTCCTGCTGAGTAGCACAGATCATGACAGTTGATCAATCTGTTTTTTTTTTTTTTTTAAACAGTGGGATATGTCTACCTTTTGAGGTTCTGCATTTTGTCTTATTCAGTTCAAGAGAAAGAGAAGGAACAAAGTATTTTGTTACAACTTCTTACAGGACATACCCTAGATCGTGAACAAGCCTAAACATTTAATTTAACTAGCAAAACTATGGCGTGTCATCCTTAATAAATTACAGTTGTAATTGTTGGCAGACTGTTTTGTTAAAAATGGAATAAAATACTCCAGCCATCCATGAATTTTCCTACAAAAACCATTTCCTGTCATGTCGTTTCTTACTAAAGCCCAGTTCTCACAGTCACAATTTTTGCAATGAATTCCTACTAATTGACACATCGTGAGGAGTCAGAGGTAGTCGTAAAGTAAGATCATGGCTTACCGAGGTGTGTAAGGGTGACCTCTATTGAATCACAGCTTGTCAACCTTTTTATTACTCATAGTTCTGTCGTAAGTCTACCTTACATTCCACAGGCTTAACTGTGTTCATTCATGACTTTCCACAGTCAATCATAGGCAGTCAATGTGAAAAGAAGGAGACCTACAGCAACAGCTAGCGTATGTAGGGCTGGGTATCATTAGAAAATGTTTAATATCAGTACCAATACTGATAACTTGTTTTCTATACCGGTTCCTGAACAATACTTTTTTTCTATACAAATTTCGTAAGACCCATTTAGAAGACATTACACATTTTAGTTGAAAACTTTCGTGTTATTTTCCAGATTCTTACCACACGTCAACACTGTCTTAACATTGTTGTGCAAGATCACACAAGAACTAGCTAAAATTTCACACTCATTAAAATAAGAGAATTCACATTGATAGTTCAACATTATAAATTGTTAAGTTTAAAGGCCCTAAAATGAAGCAGTTCACATTCATGTCTTCTGATTTTTTTAAACAATATACAGTTTAAAAATATATATATAGTGCACAGTGTTTTACTTGTCCAATTCGCTTTATCTCTGACTCATAAGAGAGACAGAGAGGTGCACCTTCTTTCTAAGATTCACAGAATATTAGCAATAATACAAGTGGAATAAACAAAAACTTTACATTCACCACTGTGCATGTTACTGATGCTCACATTCACCACATATTTTGTGGTGCAATCTGATCCGTTCAGCTAATGCAGTCAGAGTATGTGAGAACCAAGACAAGCCACGATTTTAAAACTGTAGTAATCTGTAGCAGAAAATCATGAAAGTGGGAACGGAGCTTTTTAGAACATATATGACTGTCAAAAACACTAAAATTGACTCTGTCCATGAGGTAAAATAAAAAGTGACATAGTTATTATAATGCTGCATGACTGCAAAATTACATGTTTTTAAAAAAACTCACATAAACATGTACAAGATGTCCCCTCTGGCCAGAGAAAAAGAACCGCAGCCTTAGGCACTGTGTGAGACTGAATGACTCATTATAACCAAACCAGCTCCATTTCCTCCAGGAGCACTTTAACTTTCCACTTTTCATCTTCTAACTTTCCAGTAGCGCGTTAACTTTTTTCTTTTGCCCCAGGCTGCTCTGCTGTCGCTCATCTGAACTTTGTTATCACCAGAGTTGTTTGTGAGTGCAAGTGTTAACTGGAGAAGCCTGAGTCATAGTTTTGAGGGCTGCTTTAGTGTTAGTAAAGCATAAAGTCTGACGGTACTTGACCTATAAAAGCGAGAGTAGCAAGCCAGGGCCGTACCACCCAAACACACACAGACAAACAGAAGAGGAGTGGGACAAACATATTCCCTATACATCAGGGCTCCATAAAAAGATAAATCTATTGAAGCCTTTGGTGCCGAAACTTAAAATATTTAGAAACCAAATCAAATTCTTAGAAGCCAAAATGTAACCTTTTTTCAGCCTTTTCAACCTTTGCTAGCATTATCTGAATGATAACTAATGATAATTATCAGAACATTGATTAAAGCTGACTGGGGTGAATATACTTGGGAACTTCCACTGGTCTCTTTATTGATGGCATTTGTTGGAGAGCATTCAGGGTTTAAATCGCCATTTAGCTTGTTGCAGTTCAGTTGTCGCAGTTCCTTGACCAACATTAACTAAACTTGCCAGCAAAGCTATATCAGTCCTGTTATTACCAAATGTTAAGTGTTAAATAAATCTCTTCTGTTTCTTCTTGTCAGCATGTGGGCATTGGTGGCTCAGTGGTAGGTTTCTCGCCTAACATGCGGAAAGCCCAGGTTCGATTCCCAGCCAATGCCCAAACCCCAACCACTGGATGAAGGCCCAAGCCCGGATAACATGGCAGGGTTTGTCAGGAAGGGCATCCGGCGTAAAACCTGTAGCAGATTGAATGGTCCGCTGTTGCACTCACTGTGGACAGAGCATAAGAGTACAGGAGTGCACATGACAGTGCAGTAGAGCGGCATTCAATACCATGAGAGTTGGATCGATGAACTGTTATGTTCACAAACATTCTCGTTACTGTGCACAGCCCTGCTGTATCATCACATGCACTCCATTACTCTTATGCCAGGCAGGCAGACAGAGCAGAGGAGAGTGTCTATAATAGGTCACCAAGTCTTTTTTTTGTGGTTGGGGACGCTCACCATTGCTCACTGGATAAAACTAGTCAAAATATAAAACCATTAGGCGCTTTAATAAGCATTTCATGCTTTGCTACAGTATTCTCATTCACATGACTTGCTCTTTAGAGAAAAATGACCAAAATCTAGAAAATACATTTACTACATATTAATGCTTTCGGTAGTGGGTTTTATTTTCATGGGCAGGATGATATGCAAAATGGCTGGACAGGTCTTGGCTGAGAAAATAAAGTAGCGCAATCCAATACTGTAAAAGTTTTAAGTTCATCTACAAATCTGCTTTCAACTTTTATTGCACTTTAAATGCTGCATTTTGATAATGCAAGTATAAAATTACTTTAAAATGGGCCTGCGAATCTCTACTCATCTATAAATCTCACCTGATGAATGAGGTTTAAACAAAGTGATCCACTCGCACATTGCTAGCATTACATTGAGCCTAGAAATACAGATTGTTGGAATTTAAAGAACACAGTTGTCATAATTTTTAAAGAATCAGACAGAAAAGAGATGGGTTGCCTTTTAAGCCTGCTCAAGGTTTCTTCCTCATGTTGCCCCAGGAAGTTTTCCCTTTACCGCCATTGCCTCTGGCTTGCTCATTAGGAAGCTAAATCTACATCCGGACTTCTGTAAAGCTGCTTCATGACAAAAGTCTATTGTTAAACCTATTGGTGCATTAATAAACTGGACTGCTATAACATATTTTTTATAATAATAATATGACTTTTTTATTTCCTAATTCCCTAGTTATGCATATTATAGGACACGTAAAGCAGGTCATCATCATGACTATCATGCTTTGCATAACGTCAACAGATGCTTACAGAGAGTCTGCTCAATTGCAAAAATGTCAGACACTGAGAGACAACCAGAGCACAGACATCAATCTTATTGGGGGGGGGGGGGGGGGGACACAAATAAAGAGGCACTGGTATATGTCTAACTTCAACAGATCTACAGATTTACAGTCAGTGTTCAAACAATCGCTGTGTGAACAAAGGGTAGATGAGACAGGTGAGCAGGTGCTTCTGTGTAAATCTGGGTGGTGAGGAACTGATTTGCAAGAAGCTGTGTGCAGTAAGCAAAACCCTGCTCTGTGTACAGCAGGTTTCATCTCTTAACCTATCAAAGACTAGTGCTTTTACAGGGAAAACTTGCAAAAACAGTCAGTGCTTGGATCAACAAGCAGATTGAAGTGTAAAGCAAATCATTAAAACACTGTACCACAGAAAAGTGCATCGAGTGTAATCACTGATGTCACTTTATATGCTGTCTTATTTCATGGTTTATAAAGAGTACACTATATCCACTTTATCCAGGGAATGTTTATCCTGAGTGTGTGTGTGTGTGTGTGTGGTTGACTGAGAAGGTCGCTTTCAAACCAGCTTTAATCTTAGAACTACACAAAAGGAATACAGAAAAGTAGAAATAAAACTTCTGTTTAAATAAAACTCCAGGGTTGGAAAAGAAAATATCCAACTTGCAAAATCCAATAAACAACAAAAAATTGCTGGAAAGAAACCAAACAAAAGTTTGTGAGCTAACAAACAAAAGTTCTGCCAGTGAAGAAGATAAACAATACTGTTTATGAAGTAAAGACCAACCCGCTGCGAATAGAGAAATGAAGTTGTAATTAATAACACAAGTGTTATACGTGGTTAAGAGATGTGTAATATGAGCTGCGTACGCGTTTGGTGTGTGTGTGTGTGTGTGTGTGTGTGTGAGGAAATACAGTGTGGGGAGCTGGAGCTAGTCGGGTTAGCCTAGCCTCATTAGCGCACTCAGTACAATAGCGGGGAGTGACCGAGCCGAGCAGCTCCACACCGCACACAGGACGGGACACTTACAGTCCACTCTGAGACGAGACAGTTTACTGAAATAATAAGAAATAAAAAAAACAGACTTTAATGTCACACTTTACTCACCAAAACAACCGCAAACCGTTCCTCTAACTCCCCCGGGTCGGGCATGGGCAGTTTTAACGGCATGTGGTGTCCTCTCGGGTCAGTGTGTTGGTCCAAACTCCCTGCGTTCCCCATGCTGAAGTCTTTCTTTCTTTTTCGTTTTTTTTCTTTCTTTCTTGTTTTTTTTTACTCTTGTAACTTTTACAACCAGCTTTCCACTACAGTTCTCGCCCTTCACACACTATCTAGACAAACTTCAGCGCTGTTTCACGCCGTCAGCACAAACAAATCCGAGAGGGAAAAAGAAGAAGAAACCGGGGCTCGTCCTGATGCAGAGCATTATTATAAACCGTCTCAACAACCGCACGTTGAAAAAACGTGTCTTATCCGTATCTTGCACAATTTTGATACCACTCCCAGTGAGTTACACAGCTGACGAGCTGCATGATTCAGACTGTGCGCTTCCCCCGTTTAAGTTCGCTAAAAACTCAGACACTATCGAATCCTGACCACTCCACTCACTCAGCGCATCCTTCCACTCAACTCTCTGTCTCCCAAATAGCCACGCCCCACTATAGGGCGTGCCGAAATGTCGTCGTTATGGAAACCTTTTTTTTCTGTGCTGGTGCATGCTGGTATTTGGAGTTCATGTGTGGCTAGCATAAACTTTGGTACGTTTTTAGCTAAAGCACATAAAGCAAAACAACTTCATACAAAGAAAAAAAAACAACACCATTATTATATTTTCAGTAAAGTGTATATTTAGTGAGCTGTAATCTACAGGTGGCTTGTTATTCAACACTTTCAGTGACATCAGTTTGGGAGTATTTGCTTTGTCCCAGCTGGACAAGTTCTCCAAACCTCACAGGGCGTTAGCTGTCTTAGAACATCTGGGAGAGAAGGATAAAAACACATCTGAATCTCTCACATGAAAAAGCGAAATAGTAACTATCATACTTCTTTCTACTTATTTTCTAATGAAATTTAAATATCACATAGGTCAGGAGTTCTTAAATTTTCTGTAGGCAGGAACCCCAAATAGAAATTCTGTTTGGTCGATGGTTGTGTGTTTGTTTGGCTGGTGTAAGTGTTCCTCACCGACTGTAACCGTAGGCAACATCGTCTTTATCTTTTATGTCATAATGTGAGCTGCCGAAAAGACAGCAGAGCAGACTGAAGAACTTTGTTGGACTTTCAGCTGTTCCCATCGAGGGATCGCCGCAGCGGATCATCCGATATGCACAACAAGTTAGCACAGTTTTTTTTTTTTTTTAACTTCTGATGCCCTTCCAGACGCAACCCTTTCATTGCAGCCGGGCCTTTAGACTGAAGAATGTCTCTGGTGAAAAAGGATACACCAAGCCAAACTCATAGGTACTGAAACCCCAGATCAGACTGCAGAGTATCTACGCATACAATGAGCGATATTTTTAGTTGTCAAATAAATTTTACAATAACGCTGGACACAGATTTACTTAATGAAGATAATCCAATTCTTTAAATATTAGTGTAATTATTCAAATATATACAATTGTATATTCTGGTATATATAAAACATACCTTTTTTGATTCTTCTAACTTTCCTAACATACATTAGGTACAGTTTAATACCATTTATAGGCCCACTTGTTTTTAAATCTGGATTAAGACCCATGCAATTCAAGGGGTCAGTCATATATGCTTAGAATGATACAAAATAGATTTTAACCTCCACATATATTTCAACCCCCTGGCTATCACAAATCTCGGTCATCACATGATAACCACAGAAATGCTAAGGTTTAGACACAAAGCAAAAACAGTAGTATAGCATAATACTTACTCCAAGACGAAATAATGAAGCTTTGTTGTCAGCCTCAGGCCTTGCAATTTCTTCTTCCAATGGTCTAAAAGTTTTATGTCATGTCATCTCAATGGAATCTTTATCTACCTCTGGTTTTCTGTGGAACTGCTTGTTGACTGTCTGTTCTTTAAAGTGCAAGGCATACGAAAGTTGAATTTAATTATTTTGATACCGTGGCCAGTAATTGTTTTAATTATGGCCCACATGGCTGTACTTCAGTTCTCAGACCTTAATTCGGATATAGATTACTTTTGCTGTCTCACTGTTGGCACACTCTTTTTATTTTCTTAGATGTATTTGTAGATAAAGGTACATTTCCTCATTTTCCCTCCACAAAGCAGTGCACTTAACTTTATTTTTGGAGCATTGATGTACAGAAGAAAGACACAGTTGGGTGGCACATAATGGTCCCGCATTCATAAGTGTGTGTCATGTAAACTCAAATCAATTACTTCAAATGAACAGTTTTCTAGTCAACTCTATTTTCGGACTAAAATATTGTGATTTCAGTCCAGAAGGAGGCGTGTGGTAGTAAATACGAACACAGCTGGTGAAACGAAAGTAGTCTAAAGAGACCCTCTGCATTTAAGTGCACTATAAGGAAATGTAAAATGCCAGACAGATGCCAAAAATAAAGTTGGAACAATAAAATCTCTGTGTCAGAAGGGGATCTCCAAGGGACTCCAATTCATAGACATTGCTAAATTAGTCGACAACGTAGCCAAAGGCAGCACTGTTCTTAAGCTTGGAGTGCACACTCACAAGAGAGTGCAGAAACAGAGTGCACATTGTGGGGTTTGCCAGTGATGTCCTCCGGTCAAAGCATGGTCATCCCTTACAGAGTCAGGAGAGTGAGCCAAAAAAAATACTCATCAGTTAATTAAGTGTTTTACAAAGAGATTTAAATTTTTGTTCCTTAATGAAGTGTTTGCTGATTTGTTGTAAAGAAATCTACGATCATATAATGCATTCTATTTTTCTACTGTTTTTCTCTTATGGGTAGACAAAGTCCTCAAGAAAGGAAAGGGTGAATTTAGTCATGGGGCAGTCTAGTTCACTAGTGGGTGGGCCCCTTAAACAGGATTTTATAAATATTCTATAATTCAATAAAGCAACATTGACATCTAGTGGAGCTAATGCTATTGACAGTCGATGCTCCATTCAACCCACTTAGGGTATACTGTTTGCCCCTCATCTTTCCCCTATCCAGTGTCGCACCGAAGAGAAAGGGTTACTCTGGTTACTCTCAGGGATTTTTTGTGTTGTTTCCTTATGGAGCTTTTTTGTCAATGTCACCTTTGCCTTCCACATTATGGATCTGATTCCACATTTAGATTTCTATTAAGGCTATACAAATATAAATATTAATACATGTAAGCAACAGTATAAAATAATCATAAAACCACCTATTTGTGATAAAAAAAAACATTTATTCAGTAGCAGTGGGTTACTACAGTTATAGAATTCTCATTACAATGCAATCTTCAGTTGGTCAAAGTAGTATCATAAAAATAAAGAAATATACTTACATATCTGATGTAAAATCTTTAGACGTGTTTTCAGTTATTTTTAAAAGTTAAGTGCTGCTTTAAAAGATAGTAACGAGTGGCAACAATGCATTAAAGATAACTTGTCCATGATTAAATTGTTATACATACAATCATTGTGAAGAAGAAATAGCATACATACACACTTACACATATGTTTTAAATCGTTTGGTTAGGATGCAAAATAAAACTGAACACGATTAAATTATTGTGTATATCCTATCACACAATAATGTCTGGAATGTAGTTTTATAAATACTTTAAGACTTGCCTCTGCATCTGGTATTTCATAAGAAAAAAAAAGTGCAATCACAGGGAAATGTACTGCCATCAGTCCATGTGGGTAAAACAAAACCAGTGAGTATAAGAAAGCAAGGTGAAACACCAAACATCATCCCTTCACCTTTAACCACTTATTCTTCCTCCTCCTCGTCCTCCTCCCCTCCCATGACTTCTACAATGAGCTCAGCTGTACAGATGGCTTCGCCAAGGCTGTTAACTGCTTTGCAGGCATATCTGGCATCATCATCCCAGCTAACTTCAGATATGACAAGGCTGCAGTTTCCTTCCTCATCGTAATCAATCTGGAAATGACGTGTTTCCTTAATAGGCTGATCATCTTTATACCACACAACCTCAGGATCAGGATAACCTGAAGAAAAATAAAATACCAAAAAAAAAGCATTCAAGGAATTTAAAATAATTGTAATGTGCAAATATGAAAAATAATATGCATACTACATGACAATATTCAGTACATACAGTATATACAGTACATATTCTATTTTTATTAAATAAATGATTTCACAGACAGATGGCACAATGAACAAAGCTTCAATAAGCTTCATTATTACCCAATGTAAACTATGCACAACCAAAATGTGTGATTTTCTTAAACTACACCATAACAAATAAAAATCAATCAGAGTTGGCTTTTAGGATCAAGGCTTAGTGAGACACAGGTGTGTGTATTTACATACCCTCAATCTTGCAGTCGAAGCGTGCAGCACTGCCCTCCACGACCTCCACATCCTTAATCACTGAACTAAATGAGGGCTTCATCAGACTCCTCTGCTCACTCTCCTCTGGGAGCTTCATCTGATTCTCTTCTGCAGAAAGCCCAAACCATTTAATAGGGAAATAAATACTGTCTAGACTGCTAATTGTTCAAAAATATTTTTTTTCCTGGTCTGAACCATTAGAAGGCAGAGGGTCAAAGTAGAGATGAAAAAAGGGCAGCATGTTATCCAGGTGATGCTTTTAATGAAACTCTCTACTTTGCATTATTAGTTTGTTGATTCTTAAACACCCCTTGCTTTAACCTCTCCTTCTCCCAATTCAGTCACTTGGCATTAGGGTTTTTTTTTTATTTTTTACCAACTGGCAACCATAAATAAAAAACTACCAATAAAACAAAAACGATGTTGCTATGGTACCTTCAGCTGCTAAGCCTTTCTTGGCATGGACGCCAGCCATCATGGCCATGGATGAGAGTCGGCCTATGGCACGCACTGCATGCCCTGTTTTCTGTGGAGACAGTTTATGTGTACATTAATTTGAACGTTAAAAAAATATAACAAAGTTGACATTTAATGATTTATACACAGATCAGCCATTACTTTACAATGCAAAACATTATGCCCCGTATTGTGTAGGCTGGCCCTGTGCAGCCGGGGCAGTTCTGGCCCCTCGGGGGTGACTCCTTGGGTGTGGTCTCCGTAGATTGGACTTGTTTGTCCGGTGCATCCCATGGGTGTTCTATCGGATTGTGATCTGGGAAGTTTGATGGCCTGGTCAGCAGTCTTGAGCTCGTTGCCTGCTGGGCCGTGTGTACGGTGTGCTGTGGTGCACTGGGTCCTCTGATGTCTTTCTATTGTGGCCAGCATTGATATTTGTGTGTGATTTGTGCTGCATTGGCTTTTCCCGTGAAATCAGATCAGGCAGGTTTCCGTTTGAGCCATGGGTGCCCATGTTTCTGTCATTGGTTTACTGGTATATAATTGATAGTTAAGGTTAATGTGTTATTGTTATGGCTGATCAGTGATCAGTGTATATACAGATGAGTGATAAAAAGTAAAGAACATCTTGGTGTTCCTGAAATTTAATATGTTGGGTCAGTACCAGTAAGCCACCAGAACAGCTTTAGCACATTTTCTCACATAAAATATATGCATGCAGAAATGGAGAATGTCTATCCATCCAAGGTAAATGGTGTTTTGATGAGGGTGGAGAGCGCCATCTAAAGCATGCATACTACAATTACATACATCTGCATACTGCAAACATCAACTACAAATTGGCTGCACATTATCTTCAAAATTGTATAATGTACTTACAATGTACTTTTGATTATGAAGATTATTATGCAGTCACCTATAACTGCTCTGAACCATGCCAAACTCGCACCAAATCATGAAAAACTGTCCACAACTGTCTACAACCTTTCATATCAGCTTCTAGTCAACAGTAAACAGGAACACAGCATATTTTTGGACTCTATGATGCATTACAAGGATGCACCAAACCACCTGCAAAATCTACAAACCACCTAAAGAAGATCTACCTTTGAATAACCTACAAACTGCTACAATGTTATTTAGCTGGCCAGTACATTGACATTTTTTAGCATAATCTAAATGTTGAGATCAAATTAGGCAATATGGGAAAGGGGCTCAACAAAATGGTCCAAACGTGCTGGCATCTTTGAAGGTAATTTGGTTTACTTTTTTTTATTTTTTATAATTATCAGATTATTCAGTGATCCCTCATGCCCTGTGGATGTGAATAGTATCATCATGAAGGAAATTCATATACTTAATTACAGGACAAATGTGTTGTATGAGGAAGTTTGGAGTGGCAGAGAAGTATGTTAGAGTGGTGCAGGACATGTATGAGAGCTGT
>JAOVVB010000049.1:15181915-15192226 GCA_028570985.1 Heterobranchus longifilis
ATAGGGTTAGATGGAGGCAGATGATTCGCTGTGGCGACCCCTGAAAGGGAACAGCCGAAAGACAAAGAAGAAGAATTACAGGACAAATGTGACCAATCAGTATAACCTGGATAATGATTTACAGTGACTTTTTGCCTTAACTGGACAAGTGGACTCTGTGTATACCCTACTGGTCAAAAAGTATGGATATACTTTCTAATAAGAGGTTTTATTCATTTGTAATATTTTAGAATAAAAGAAGGAAAGTAAAGATATAGAATAATTAATAAAAAATTGTTAATCAATTAATCAAAAAAACTATTTCCTGATGTGGGTTTATATACTCTTGTGTATAAGACTATTTACCTTATATTCTGTATGTTACAGTATGATGGTACATGTACACTGTAACAGTGGGAAGTCAACAGAATTGCTCCAACAGCACTTCAAAATATGATGACTAATATTAAAATTAATGTACTAATATTGAAGTTGCACAGCAATAGACACTTGGGCTTTATACTGTTGCAGCTCACCTGCCACCTCCTCCTCAGAATGTACTTCTTCATCCTTTCTTTGGAGAGCTTCTTGGCTTCCATATTCTTGGTATCCTGTTTAAGCCATGGGTGCTGAATACACTGCTCACAGGTAAGACGAGCCCTAAGGAAACACCGTCACACAGCTTCATATTAATACCACTTCTTTCACCTCAGACGTTTAAACTGATCTGCATTAACAGAATGGTTTTATCTGAATATCAGAATATTTTTAAGCTTACATAGGCTATCATCATATCCTTAAGAAATTTCCGTAATATAGATAGACAACCAAATAGCAGCCAATCATTAGATTATCACTTAGAGGAATGTAAACATAACTGAGTAAGCAAACTCATTAGGTCTTATCAAGGTCTGTAACAAAAATCATCATCAAGAAAGATAAAACAACCCCCTCCACAGTCTGGATTGAAAAATGTGTCATACTTAGTTACAGAAAATGTATAATTAAAAATCAAAACTAAATATCCCCCTGCTATAATGGGAAATGTAGGAACAAACATTAAACTGTACCAGACTCATGAAAAGACATTCAGGCAAAAAAATAATAAATAAAATAAATGCGGATTATACCTACATTACGCCATATTTAAACAAACATAATGCCAGCATTTCTTTCTCTTTACATTTCATATTGTATAAATAAAAGGTGTTAAGAGATGCTACAACATTAAAATAAGGTGACAATGAGACAAATCCTACTTCATGTCTTTCTTTAGCAGATTGCTGATGAAGTCTTTAGCCTCATCTGAAATTTCATCAAATGCCTCGTCCTCAAAATCCCACGTGGCCGATGTAGCATTGGACAGCGTCTCATTCTCATTGTCCCCCATGAATGGAGATAATCCACTCACACTGGAGAGAGAGAGAGAAAGAGAGAGAGAGAGAGAGAGAGAGAGAGAAGAGGGTCAGGGTAAAGACAGAAGACAAACATTAGAGAGATAAAACAGTGAATTTGTCAGGGGGTTGTTTGACAGCTGGCTGTAGTAACACAGTAAAACAGTAGCTGTGAATGATTATTATTCGTCTCTAATTATGCTGATCACCATCAGATAGTTTTGAATACTCTCCACCTAGGGCAGCTGAAAGCAGAATACTACACAGATGCTTCTACACGGCCACCGTTACTTCATATGCTTTGATTTGCCTTTAAAATATGTCCATCCAATATGTCATCAAAGGTATCAAACACAGCAGGCCTTTTTCTTTCTACTGGGCTCAATCACAGTTGAGGGCATGTCTGCAATTTTCCTTAACCCTCGAAAACACTGTCTTAATCTTACAGCTATTCAAAGTTCAGCCACCTGCACTGCCCTGGCTGGAAGCTGGAATCCCAAGGACTAAAATTAAGAGGAAGGATCAGAGGGAGGCCACAGCGCTACCAAAGACAAACTTCTGCAACCCCGCTGAGGTCACATGAGCGTCGCTTCAGTAGTATAAACACGGGGGGTGATGGAGTCCACATGTACTTTCCTCCCCATTCACACAGATTCTCTTTAGATCACTCACTACAGATGGGGATATATAATCTTGGTCTTACTATAACCTGCTCTCACACACGAAAAATTGAAACTGAGATTATTGCAACTTAAACCAAAATAAGTGTTACTCACAGTATGTAGCAGATGACTCCGATACTCCACATGTCTGTAGTGTAGCCGATTGCTTCATAGTTGATCACCTCTGGAGCTACAAACTCTGGAGTTCCAAACAGCACCTTCACTGAGCCAGCATTTTCTGTTGTTTAAGAGAGGTTTACATTTAAGTACACTTAGCTGAGACTGTGGCGGGGATTAGTTTTAAGGACAGTATTTTTGATGTTGTACATGTGAATACATGTTTTTAAACAAGAGAATGACTAATGTATTATATAATAAGTAAATAAATACATTTTAAATCTAAACTAACAAATTAATTATGTTATCATACACTGCCTGGCCAAAAAAAAAAAAAAGAAAAAAGTGGACCACCTGGATTTCATTAAGCCGATAGTTAAGAGCCTTCCACTGGATAATTAATATGTTTCGGCTGATAACAAGTTTTGGGAAAAACATCCTGAATCTGGAATGAGCATGTTGGGAGATAAAGGCTTAGTAAAATCAAAATGTGTATTAAAAAAACTTTAAAAACACTCATCAAAGAGAATAATCTAAAAAAAAAAAAAAGGCTTCAAGTTGCTAGCAAGCATAAAGAACATACTGTGAAGCATTGGAAAAAGGTCATTTGGTCTGATGAGTCCAGATTTACCCTGTTCCAGAGTGATGGGCACATCAGGGCAAAAACAGAGTCAGATGAAGTAATGCATTCATCATTTCTATTGCCTCCAATACAGGCCTGTGGTGTTACAATCTGGGGTTGCTTCTGTTGGTCAGGTCTAGATTCTGCAACGTCATGTGTCAAAAAAATGAGGTCAGCTGAATATACCGAATGACCAGGTTTTTCCATCAATGGATTTTTTTTCTTCCCTGATGAAGAAAAAATGGCATAGTCCAAGATGATAATGCCAGGATTCATCGAGTTCGAATTATAAAAGTATATTTCTGGGAGTATGATGCATCATTTTCACACATGGATTGGCCCCAACAGTCCAGACCCTAACCCTATTGAGAATCTTTGGAATGTACTGGAGAAGGCTTTACGCAGCGGTCCGAGGCTCCAATGTTCTTCAAACAACACATAATCTTGGATAGAAATTAATGCAACTCTGGACTGAAATAGATGTTGTGGCATTGCATAAACTTATCAAAATGATGCCATGGCCATAATCAAAGCAAAAGGAGGTCCAATGAAATATTAGATGGGTGACTTTTTTTTTGCTGGGCAGTGTATGTTCTAATGGATATAATGTATTCAATAATTTATTTATTTATAGTACATATAATATACATAACTCATGACAAGGCAGAAAACATAATAAAATATATTTCATTTGACATTTGATATAAACATGAGTGTTTTAGTGTCAAATCTATTCCTTATTATTACAAGGAATTCAATTAACTAAACAACACAGTCAAAATAGTTTAAACCTTATTTGTATTCTCTAAACAACTTTTAAATTTAAGGTTACACAAGTCACAGATTGCAAAACATCATTAAAAAAAAAAAATCTGTCCATTTTTTAGCACTGCCTTGCAGAATATGTCCACATTATATTTGAAACATTGTCTTATTCTGGTACTCTTTTCATATGTGAAGCAAACCTTTGTCCCTAAAGGGCATACCTAGTCTGCGAGCAAGTCCGAAGTCGATAAGTTTGATTTTGCTGCCTGTTTTGTTGACGCACATGATGTTCTCCGGTTTGAGGTCCAGGTGAACGATACCTTTCTTGTGGATGAAACTGACCCCGTCTACAATCTGCAGCATGTATTTAATCACTTCTCTTTCTGTCAGCTCAAAATCCTCATCGATGATCCGCTCAAACAGCTCACCTCCAGAGACCCTGCACAAAATTACTAAGAATCAAATCTTTGCAGGTCTGTCTAAAGATGTGAGTACATTAGAAAGCTTTACAAGGTCCAAACCTAAAAGAGTATCTGTGTGTAAGAGTAACTGTACTGTTGAATAAGCCAAGCAATAAAATTTGCCTTTGGAAAATATCAAACACTCACATTTCCAGTACCATGACCATATCTGACTTTCCTTCAAAGGCATCCACACACTGCACAAGCTTTGGGTGATGTAGGTCATTCATAATCTTAATCTCTTGTCTCACATTCTCCTTCTCTTTTGCCGAGTATGCTTTTATAAATTTTCCAGCCCAGCCCTTTTTGGTTGATTTCTCTACAAGTTTAAACACTGTCCCGAATTTGCCCCTGGGAGAAACCAAAGAAAGGCAAACTGAGACACACTTCATGAAATATAAAAAAAATACAACTGAGTATTATTATATAAAGCTGAAACAGAAATCACAGAAATGAAACTCACGATCCCAGCCGTTCACCCACTTCATAAAGGTCTTTGACTTTTACATCTGTTCTGATGGTGACGTCTCTGTACTCGGGTTGCTTTTCTGATTCTGCCAGCGAAAAAAAATATGTTTCTATGGATGAGGCTAATTTATTACCATATTCAATTACTTACATACACAAAAGGACAAAAAATAATTAACAATCTCAATATAAGTCAAATTCACAATTAGATCTAAAAAGCTGTGTGTGCTGAGGTTTAACACATACCATCATCTGAGGGCTCAACGTCATCTTTATTCTCTGTTAAATACCAAGTAGACAGCTTATTAAAATAGCACTACGGAGATATACAAAAATAAAACTTTCGAAACAGTTGAATTCTTTAAACACTAGGTGGTGCTCACCATCTTCTTCCACTTCCTCCACCCCAACTTCAACAGGGACACTCTCTGCACTAGGTTCCCCAACACCGTAGATATTCCCAGCTCTAACACGAAACTTGTATTTCCTATCAGGCAACAGGTTCTGAACATTGTATGAGGTGCTGTTACAGGATGCCAGGCCTTTCCATTCTTTATCCATGGAATTCCAGACTTCCAGCTTGTAAGACTGAACAGCACTTCCGCCATCATATGTGGGGCCGTACCATGAGAGGGTCAGACTGGATTTGCGGATGTCTGTGACAGCTGGGATGCGTGCAGGAGGGTCGGGTTTATCTGAAATGCAAAGGGTAGGAGGCCATGGTCAATGCTGGGGCAGCCAGATGAGCAAAAGAATAAATAAATGTCAGCACTGTTGTAATTTTCATGTAACAGCTTTAGCCCGGTCAGGGTGAAACTAAATCTGGAACCTATTCTAGAGTATGAGGTGGGATAAGATAAGATAAGATAAGATAAGATAAGATATCCACTAGGATAATGTTGCAGTTTCAAATGGTGTTGTTGCACAGTTGCTATTGCACCCAAATCTAAGATAAGATAATGGTATTGTAAGATAGTATTGTAATGTCATATTTAAGATATTGTAATTATCGTAAAAAAATAAATAAATAAAAAACCCTGGATGGGACACCAGTTATTGCCAAGGCACACATTCACACACACATACACAGTCATATTTAGTGCAGCTACTCCACCTATTTGGTCTGTTTGTGGAAGGTAACAGGAGTTTTGGTTTGTAATATTTTGCATATTTTATATGTTTGTGCAGTGGGTAGGATTTTTGCCTCCCGGATACTGTAAATTGCCTTAAGTTGTGAATGAGTGAGTGAGAGTGTTATCTGATCAGGATAAAATCTATCAAATTAATCTATCAGATTAATCAGTATAACTTCTTATGGCTTTCTTCAGAGAATTAGCTACCTCTTAGACAAAAGTTAACGCTCTGACACAGCTTAACTTTTCAAAATAGGTTTCTAATTGTCCTTCTTAGAAAATGAATTCTTATTGTCAGGTATTTTCTTGAGCTTTGAAGTACAGTATAAATTATACTTGGCATACATACTTGAGTACTACACCAATATCTATTACACTGAGCTCTTCAAGTTTAGAAAGTGTAGACTTTAATTTCTTCATTTCTTCAAACCATTTCAGGAACTCTGAAAAAGGCCAGGCAGGATTCAGTGTGGATAAGAAACGAGTGGAAACACACCAGAGCAGCCGACGTTGGTATTGGTGTGCTTTTGATCTTTATGATTTTGATGGAGCCTTACCTACTATGGTGAGATTGAGCGCAGCTTGTTTCATGCCATAGCTGTTCCTTAACTCGATGGTGTAGCAGCCGCAGTGCTCCTGCTGGCCTCGTGCTATCGTCAGCTGACTGCTGGAGTCTGTGCTCTCAATGCTGATGTCTCCCGTGCAATCTTCAATCTACCAGGGCGGGGAAAAAAAAGAGACAGGAAATAAATTTTAAACCAGTTACAAATGTAGTTTACCAGTACATTCAAAATCTAGATTTAAATGTACTGGTAAATGCAGTTGCCCGTCGTGAGGTCCCTCATGGGTTTGAAAGAAAAATACATTATAGAACAAGTGTGTTAACATAACCCTAACCCATTATCACATATAAAGTAACAACTAATTCACAGCGCCATGTATGGTGAACATTCTACATGAAAATTTATTGCTGATCTTTAACAAAGAAAATACAACATATACTGTAATTGATACGGTAATAATTTAAACCTTTCATGCTGAAGTGACATGCCCTGTTTTTGTTATCGTATTATGTATTTTGTGTACTTCATTTAAAAAATGTAATTGTTGGTAGATTGGTGTGGTATAAAGGGAACAATTTGGTAAGTGCATGGAAAAATAACCACATTCAGGATGGTAATGGCTCCCTGCTTCATGCTAATTATTATACAATAACCTAATAATGCCTAGTCTTGTTTTATTCCCGGTTACACTAATTTACAAAAGCACTGCATCCACTATTTATGGTAATTTACATAAGCCCTACATCATCTGTTGATTGTCAATTCATTAACTCTACATCTCACTACCATTGTTTTGTCTCTCAATAATAATAAAAAGTAGACTGGAACCTTAAAATCATCTTGATCAATGTGACTTTACAATCTAAGCAAAATGGCTTGAACTTAATTCATGGAACCAAACAAATAAATAATTCAGCCACAAACCCCCATTAAAGTTAGTTTCTTAGATAATATTCTTAATTTTTATAGTAGTGATAGTAAACTGTAATAATGATATAATTCAATTTAAACTCTATGACCAGAGAAAGAAACCTAGAGAGGAACCAGACTGCCATCATCATCTGGGTGCCACCAGATTATAAATCTATAAATTATAATTCTTATCATTTTATCAGCCCACATATCTCCAAAGGTTTGCTGTTGCTTCATTTTGAAACTTGTAGCTTCCAACATGGTGGACAGTTGACATCGCAATAAGAAACATAAATAGTTAACCAACATCAATAGCCCTGGATTAAATGCCAGAAAACATGTATTATAAATCAGATATTTTCATGTCAGGGTTTGTTAAATCATTGCTGGTTATTGTGTAAAATGCTTACTGGTTTGCGGAACTTGAGCCAGGTGGAGTTGATGGGCAGAGCTCCAGTGAACTTACAGAGGAGACTAACCCGCTCACCTGCTCGGATCTTCATATCATCAGGAAACTGCAGGATCTGAGGAGGAATGCCTAAAAAAGAAAGCATGTGTACATATCATGAGCAGTTCAGTGCTTTTACATCTGGTGCCAGTCTGCATCAACAGTAAGGGCATTCATGGGGCAAGTGAGGTATCGGCTTATCTAGGAAGATTTCAGAATTCTCATGACAACCCACTGGCTATAGGTTACAGGGGGGAAGAAGAAAAAACAAAAAACAAAAACGGTGTATTTTCCTGTTGCATGACCCAATTTTGACAAAGCTATTAGTTGTCAGACAGATGGTCCATTTGCCTCTTGAAAGACTGGAACACTGAGGAATTCATCGTCAGTTCAATGACTGCAAGGTACCCAGGTCAAGCCCAAATCATCAATACTCCATTGCCATGCATGACTCTGGGTATTTCTGTGGGAGAGACTTTCTCCTGGCACCCTTCCAAACAAACGATATTTCTTCAGTCTTCTTTTAACTGTGCTATGATGGACTGTAACAATTCAACAATTGCTGAATGGGGCTTGTAGTTCTGAGATGTGTTTTTTTTATATTTCTCTGAGCACTGCACGGTCTGACATTGGGGTGAATAAGCTGGGACCATATACAGTGCCGTGAAAAAAGCCCCCTTCCTGTTTTTTTTTTTTGCATACTTATCACACTTAAATGATTCAGATAATCAAACCAGAGTATAAAAAATGCAGTACTGATAAATTCAATGATGATTTCATTTACTGAGGAAAAAAGCTGGGCAAACTTTGCACACGCACGCACACACATAGTGTGTCCATATGGACCTGTATACCTTGTTTTGGAGGTATTTTGGGTGGTGGCTTCTTGATTCTGGCCTCATCTAAAATACAAAAAAACAATAAAACAAACAATCAAACCACATAAGTTCTGCATTTCACTGTGCCTCAAATAAGGTGAACAACCATAAGTCGAAAAGCAAATATATAATTAAAAAAAACTTTTATCCACCGTTTGTAGCAGAAATGGGTGAACAAAAGGCTTGGCAATGTATTGTTTTTTTTTTTTTTTTTTTTACAAATGTATTGTAAAATTTTCACAATAGCACTGAACGGATACACCATCGAACACACACGCACACACTTTATCTTGTATTCTTTGTAAGGAGGCTTCCACTGATGATTAGTAATGCAGCCACCTTACTGTGTGCTATTCCTATTGTATATCCAAGTATTAAAAAAGGGTACCAAAAGTTTTCATGTTTAGAACTAAGCTATATGTTTTTATAACAGTCACATATTCATAATCTCCTATGCACACATATTTTTCATATCTTTGAGAGCTCCTTTAAAAGGCTTTAATATTACCACAGCTGAAGAATGCTGTACTGTTTTATTTACTTAAAAGGAGTTACTCTTTGTGAGATCATGGTCCCAATCTTAAAATTGGATTAATTCCTTATTCATTTCATTATAGTAATATTTCAACCTCACAAAAGGCTAAAAAAGCTGAAAACACATGGTGATACACCAGTTGCTCAGCAAACTTTGAGAGAAAAGAGAGTGTGTGCCTCATTTTTCTCTTCATGTCCTAAGAGGGATCAACTGCTTATTTTCCTTGTGTTTGCCTTTTTTGGGCATACTAAATTTAGTCCCCAAAAGAATCCAGGAAACAGTTCATGGCAACATTTATTTTACATCTGATTATTGTCATGAAACAATGTAGTCAAGAAGCCAACTAACCCAATCAGCAAGCAGGAGCAGCACCAGGCCTATGTCACTCAGCAGCTATGAGAAACTGAGGAGGAATTGTTTAGTAGGATGTCTCACATTCCAGCTACTTTGCTGGTCCAAAAGAAAGTCCTTCCCTGTTTCAGGGAAATGAAAACATCCCCCTTTCCAACACTATGCTATATCGGTTTTACGACTCAAACTCATACTAATGAATTGCTGATGGGAATCAGATACAAAGACATTTGATTTTCAGATCTGCTTACAAGCTGTAAGTCAGTATTAAAGGAACAGAGCAAAGTAACAACAAATGATTTTACCCAGACATTCCCACATGCTATTTTTTAGTTCATTTAAGATGTACATACAGTGGTAGAGAATATTTAAACCACAGCTATTAACAAAAGATTTGATTATTGCAAGCACTTCTCAATAATTTGTTTTGTCATGAAACTTGATTGAAACCATGTGGTGAGACAAATCTCAGCCCAAATTCAAAGCCAAGATTGATGACAGAACTGCAGATTTTGTCCAAGTGACAACAATGGAATCAGCATATGTACAACTAAAAACTATTAGATAAATGTCTGACCAGAAAATCAAAGCTACCTGGCTAAAAGAAGTCCTGGAAGATATGTTGACCTTTTCTGAATTGGAAACCAGTAAGTCAGTTTTTGATTACCCGTGTCCTGAAGGTTTGTGTACATTATATAAATCAGATTTGTTTGTAAACAACATGAACAAAAACATGCTGAGCATTGGCTTGCAGGAACAAATATTTACAAAATTCACCAAATTTCTCTCTCTCTCGCTTGTATATATATATACATATATACATACACACACACACACACACACGTACTTTCTCAAAAAAAAAAAATTGATATATATATATATATATATATATAAATAATTTTTTTTTTTTTTTTTGAGAAAGCACATGTACATAAGTATTCACATCGTTTGCAAAATTGAGCTCAGGCGCATCCTGTTTCCCCTGATCATCCTTGAGATGTTTCTGCAGCTTAATTGGAGTCC
>JAOVVB010000049.1:15196621-15213081 GCA_028570985.1 Heterobranchus longifilis
GTGTGTGTGTGTGTGTGGGTGTGGGGGGGGCAACAGGGGGGGGGGGGAAGGGGGGTATGTGTAGACAAAATAAAGGGAGAAAAATAGATGACTGAGACCATACATGGAAGTTTAAAAGAAATGAGGCCATCCAATAAAAGGCTCAGCTTTAGCTGGATCGCTGATTCTCTCCTTTTTCCCCTTCCTTATTTTCACTCCTTGCAGTCTCATACACTACATTTGGATCATCTGGTAAGAAGCTTTGTTCCGACATGAACCCTGTATAAATCTACTGAAATAACACTTTGTTCACTTTTCCATAATATAAAACGCATTTAAAATACAGAAAATTTGTAGTTATCCATAAAAAAAAATAAAAAAATAAAAACCCAGTTGACCCAAAAGTACTGAATTTCGATAGGCTCAAACACTGGATACATAAATTGACACTCTAAACTCATTTAAGAGAGCCTAAATCCCAATTCCCAAATTCTGGAAAATATTAACATTTTCTGTTCAACTTAAACAATAACAATACAATACGATGCAAATTAACTAAATTTACAACCTAACAGTATGTGTGTGTATGAAAGTTCCAATTTGCATTCAGCAGTGGGAAAGACAGGTCTCCCATGCCTCTCCTTTTTGGGAAATAAAAAAAGGAAGTGCATATTTTGGAAACTTACTCTCAGTGGTTGGAGTAGAGGGCTTCTTGCTTTTCTTGTCAGCTGGTGTTGAGCTTGATGCACTGGGATCTGAAGAAACAGTAGACAGCATGTGAAATGCTGACTTTTTAAAATGTATGCAGGGTGAGAAAGAAGTAAGAGTGATAGAGCAAAGCAAGGTAAAAAAAACATCCCTTTTTATGGATTGGGATGCATTAATAATCTATCAAAATGTAAAAAAACCAAAAAAAACTTAAAGTCATGTATGAATATTCTTGCGCATGGCAGAAGTTTTAAGCAAAACTGACTAAGTTTTACTTTTACATCCTGTCTGCACATATAGCGACATGCAGCTGGGAGTCAATGCTAGTTGGGTTAGAAGGAGAGTCAGCCATTCATGCTCCCAAACCCAGACAGACAAGGCTAGCTCCTGCAACACTGAGCTTAAACAGCATTGATTGTAAATCAAATATCCACAGGATGCATGATAGCGGTTCATTTTGTACCAAAAGTGAATTTGCTTACCATCAACCAGCACAATGCAGCAGGACTCCGCACTCCCTGCACTGCTTTCAGCTCTGCAAAGATACTGACCCTCGTCTTCAGGCAAGGCCTTATCAATGGTCAGGGAGCACAGACCACCTGGTCATGCAGACACACAGACATCCACACATACCACGTAAACAATGGAAAAATACCTTCACTTTGTTTCACACTCAAAAGTAAAATGTGTTTTTGCTAAATGTGTCTACACCAATTTCTAATGTTTAGTCAGTGAACAGACAAGAATGTGCACCTTGGATATTATGAAAAAGTAAATTTTCTTTCATCATTAAATTAAAATAGTAAAACTCTCATATATTTTAGCCTTATTACTTGCAGCTCAGAAAAAAAATACAGTATCTTTAAATATAAAACTATTTAATCTTGAGTTTGAGTAAATTACTATTCATAGAGTATAAATACAGGGGATCTCTCTGTCTAGTTCAGTAAATTCATGGAGAAGACTGCTGACTTGAAAGTTGTCCAGAAGACCATCCACAAAGAGCGTAATCTAAACATGTTACTGTATTGAAGCATATTTATGGAAAGTTGACTGGAAGGGAAAAGTGTGGTAGGAAAATGTGCACAACCATGATGGCAGACTTATGAAAACTGTCAAGCAAAGCCAATCCAAGACCTTGTGAGAGCCCTCTTTTCTGATGGAAGTAAAGTTTTGCATTTAATTTGGATATTAATGTCCAATATAATATCAATTTTATATAATATCAAATTTTTGCATTTAATTTGGATATCAATGTCCAATAATATTAATTTGGATAATCAATGTCTGGAGGAAGAGCAAAGAGGGACAGGATCCAAGTTTGAAGTCCATTGTGAAGTTTTCACAGTATGTGATGATCCACCACAGCCATTTTATCTGGCTGTTTGTTCACTGTTTTAGAGTATCTATTGGGCATTGTTAAGAGGAAGATAAAAAACAACCGACCCAACAATACATATGAGCTAAATGCTGCTATCAATGCAACCTGGTCTTTAACAATACCACAGCAGTGCCTCTGGCTGATTACCTCCACGCCATACTACACTGATGCTATGATTCATACTTAGGATTAAAACAAAAAGCCTTGAAATATTTAACTTTTTATCTAGAATTTAGTATATATCAAGTCTATGTTGTGAATGTCGAAAGAACATTATTTGTTTAAGTGAACAGTGTGTACAAATAAACACACACACACACACACACACACACACACACACAGGTTAAAAGTTTTTAAAATTTGGATTTAAAATTTTGGATTTAACAATACTGGAGATTTCAAAACTATGAAATAACACATGGAATTTGGTAACTGTTTTCCAACAACAGCAACAACAACAGTTGTTATTTTAAGACACGAAGGTCAGCTCTTCTGCAATAGTTCTTGCAAAAGTACTGTCAAATGCATTAGCAAAACCATTCAAGCACCATTATGAAACTGGCTCTCATAAAGACTAAAAGAAGAAGTAAATGTACAGTTACCACCCTTAAAAATCACCATTTAACAGCAATTCTTTGTTGCAAACTCAATATTTCACTCACTCACTCTCACTCACTCATCATTTATACCGCTTTATCCTGTATTCAGGGTCGCGGGGACCTGGAGCCTATCCCAGAAGGCTTAGGGCAATGACGCAGGGTATACCCTGGACAGGGTGCCAATCCATCGCAGGGCACACACACATACACACACTCAAACACTCATTCGCACACTACAGGCAATCCGGAACACCAATTAACCTATTCTGCATATCTTTGGACTGTGGGAGAAAACCGGAGTACCCGAAGGAAACCCACCAAGCACGGAGGGAGAACATGCAAACTCCATGCACACAGAGACGGGAATCGAGCCTGGCCGGGAATCGAACCCAGACCCTGGAGGTGCAAAGCGACAGTGCTAACCACTACACCACCGTGTAAAAAATCTCTGTAAAAACCATATAAAAATCTTATAGTGATGATGGGAGAGTTGGACCGCTGTTGGGCGTTAAGGTCTTGAGTCTGTGGTGGCCAATCCATGTGTGAAAAATATGTTTCATGCTACCTGAACCACTCTTTCACAATGTGAACCCGATGAATCGATTGGTTGTGAACCCTATAAACCGATGGTCTTCATGTGGATGCTATTTTGACACGTACCAACTACCTAAACATTGTTGCAGACCAAGTACACCCCTTCATGAAAATGGTATCCCCAGAGGGCAGTGGCCTCTTTCAGCATGATAATGCACCCTGCCACCATGCAGGGCAAGGCCCCAACCCCTGCGCTCTGACCCCAGCTTCCTAACATGCTGGGATATGGAAAGATATTATTTCAGTGTGCAGTAATAAATGACAAATAAAGGCATACCAGGGAGTCTGAGGAGTTGAATTGGCCTCCAAATTCTCCAGAACTCAATACAATCAAGGATCTGTGGAATGTTTTGGAAAAACAAGTCTGATCCTTTGGACTTGTCCAGTGGAGGCCATGCTGTGCCAGGACTGTTTTGGTGGCAAAAGGCACACCTAATCAATTTTAGGCAGATGGCCATAATGTTATGGCTAATCTGTGTACAGGTATGCAATACTGCAGTATAAATCCGGATCTTCTGTGTACATGCGCATGAGTAGAATAATTGTCATTGTGCCCAACAAGACCAGTTGCATTAGCAATTTTGGCATTTAGTGGTTAAAGACTTCAGCTAAAACGGCACCTGAAAGGAATTCTCACTTTGAAGGACATAAGGATAAGGGCTTAAAAAGAAGATTTTTGAAAAATTATTCACAGCAATCTGCTGTACACAGTTCAGTCTCATATTACTTTGCTAATCAAGTTTCCATGTTGGCCAAATGTGCATGAGACAAACTAACCTATCTCATGAAATACAGTGTGAACTAAAGCACAAAACAAAAGTACACAAGCAGCAAACTTTATCCAAAGTTATTTTTGTGATTTTGCAGGTAATATGAATATTAACATATTCCAACGAATAGTTAATTTAGGATTAATGAACAGGAGCTTAAGTTTCTTTTTATGCCCTTAATTCATTACATAATTCCCCTGTTTTTTTTTTCTTAAATAATAAAAATATAGTAAAATAAAGTACAAAATTTTTACCAACCCTCATTGGTAATGATGATAAATTTGGATGGCTTGATAACTTTTCTGTCGAGACTCCATGTGACTGTAGCAGGTGATTCAGATGTAAACTTGCACTGCAACTGTAAGCGTTCTCCATCCAACACTCTCGCATCTCTCAGTTTTTGTGTGAAAATTGGCTCTTTGCCTCCTGCTACATTCGTTATTTCCTTCATCCCTCCATGCACACAGTTCACATCGTTTTTCTTGCTTGTGGAGTTTTTTAACTCTGGGCTTTCTGTATTATTCTCCACACTTGCTTTTTTCTTATTTAATACAGCTCTAAAGTCAGTTGGCTCATTTTTGTTTAGATCTGCTTTTGCAGAATAAGAAGAAGCAGACTTGGGGCCCACAGCCCCTTTCTTGCCTAGCACTGCTCTAAAGTCCACCTGTTGAGGGAAATGAATCTTCCTTTCCTCTTCACTCTGGGTCTTCGGCTTGATTTGCCGCTGAAGGTTGCTCCTGAAGTCCATCTGCTCAGCCGTAATCTCCTTCAGGTCCTCCTCGGAGACACTCTTGGTGGTGACTTTCCGGCCCAGGACGGTTCGGAAGTCGATCTGCTCAGCCTCCTTCTGTCGGATTTGGTCTTCCCGATGCTCCTTGGTCTCCACTCGCCTTTTCAAAAGACCACGGGAAGCAAGTGACTCCTCTGGGTCCCAACGGCCCAAATCCGCCTCCGGCTCCGACAGTAGCGTTGTTGAGCTTGGTGCCTCTCTCTGCTCTCCCCTGTCTCGCTCCAATCTCTCCACCCCTCCAGATCTCTTATCAGCCAGTCTAGAGTGAAGGAAAAGCAGCATGAAGAAAACAGCAATGTTTAAAAAGGAACGGCCCACACTAGAGAGCAGCATAAAGGACCAGAGATTTAGTTAAGCGCAACACAATGTTACATCACGGATGACTTCAGAAGCCTTATAAGGAAAGAAGGCTAAAAGGGGATCTCTTGCTGGAGCACTCCCCTTGGGGCCATACAACAGCTGGAGAAACCAGCATCAACAAATTGTTAAGCTAGAGGGTTCACAGGTTAGAAGATCAGCCTGGAAGCAGACACATCTATAATTAACACTGTGATGGAAAAAGAGAGGAGGAAGACAGAGAAATACTTACATTTTATAAGATTCATGCCCAGACTCCTCATTAACTAGCAAAGGGGCAACTGCGCTGCAGTCTCCTATTTTGTTTCTGCAAAACACAAACGATTTCGTGGGTTTAAACTAGCAGACCAATGGAGAAGCGGCACTATCATAAGAATAATTGAGAACATGAAATGAACCTGTTTTTTGTACCATATTTTTGAAGGAAGGGAAAGCACTTCATCTACCACTTCTGTTCACACAGGTACAAAACTTCAGAACTGAAACCTATTGTTTTTTTCCCCTCATTCATAAATAATACAATACAAACCCCATCAATTTAAATTAAGACTTCCTCTTTTCTCCCCAAAACATGACCTTGCCTGAGTAAGATTTGCCCTCTTACTGAAGTTGCTCACTCCAAAGATCTATCATGGATATAAAATAAATATTTAAAACAGAACATTAGAACAGAAAAAGAGCTCATACTTGAGATGGATCTCATAATTTCCAGCATGTTGAGCTTTCACGCTCCTGATAAGGAGCGAAACTACATCCTCTTTCTGCAGCACCTCAAAGTCCTGCCCAGAGGACACCGCCTGTCCATCTTTCATCCAGAAGAATTCTGGGAAGGGGTCTCCTGCGATGGCACAGGAAAGCAAAGCATGCTGACCCTTACACACTGTGGTGGACTTGGGCTTAGTGATGAACCATGGTTGTACGCCATCCTGGGGCTCTGAAACAGACACAAAGTGCTGTATGCTTCCATGTGAACCTACATCGGCATCTTTCATCATTCTGCAAACTTCCCAAAAGCTGCCTGCTTCCACAAACAGCCCCAATGCAGCCCTTTTGTTAAGATAAAGGACATGCACTTTAAGTGCTAATTGAGAAGATAGTGATTGGTGATAATAGTGATCAATACCTTGAACAGTGAGTGAAGCTTCGGTACGAGCTTCTCCAACCTCATTCCATACTTCACAAGTATATGTGCCGGTGTCTTCTGGAAACACTTCCTGTATGACGAGGCTGTGCTGGTTGCCTTTGCTCTCAAAGTGGAAATCTTCGGACTCTTGAATCTCCTTCCCATTTTGCAGCCAGAGCACCTCTGGAGCAGGATGTCCTAAACACCACATCATCAAATTCAGATTTGTCTGGGGTCACTGCATGTCACCTTGATATTCAAAACAAATCATTTCAAAAGAGTAACACTGATATAGCTACTACTGAATGACAATGTAATGTTTTTGTTGCTAAAACCGACAAACCAGAATGTTTCCAATTTAGCCTTTGTCTTACTGTACGGTCTGTAAGAAATGTGTAAGATATTTGACTGAAGTGTTGATATACAGGAAAGGCCCTGAGGGGGAAAGCATTTCCACATTCTAATCAACAGATCTTGAGAGAGACTAAAGGAAATGTTACTGAAACAATTAAAGACATGTCAGAAAACACGTAGGACAGTAGGAAAGAAAGATACGGTCCAGACTCAAGATGAAAAGAAAAGCAAAAATACTATATAGAGAAAAACAAACCCCAAAAAAGCAATCATTAACATATGTTCCACTACTAAGATCTTAATGCTAGGAATCGGTATGATTGTATCGGCAAAGCAGCAGGTTCACCATTTCGATCCTGATATTTGGTTATTATCTGTGCAGTGTGTCACATGTTTTCCACATATCCATATAGGATTTTGTCTATTATCTTCCCAGCTTCCAGAAACATGTCAGTAAGTAGACTGGCTACACTAACTTGCCCCAGGCTGTGACCAAGTGTGTGAATAGAGCTCTTTAAAGCTCTAGCATCCCATTTAGGTTATATTTCCTGCCTCATGCCCAGTGTTTCCAGGAAAAGCTCTGGATCAGATTTGGATCATCTATGATCAGGACGAAGAAGTTAATCAAGACGAATGAATCAGTCTGCACTTCCTGATTGAAAAGATGTGCCAAAGAAACAGTACAGAAGTAACAATGCATTTTAGATGGAACAACACCTCTTACCCGTCACCTCCACTGTCATTGTAACCTGGCTGCCATCCATGACCCTCAGGTCACATAGTTCCTTTAAGAACACTGGAGCAGAAAGTCTCTTCTGCTCTGGGACCGGCACAGCAACCGGTCTTTTAACAACGGATTTGGCTGGAACAACCACACAGAAAGAAAATTAGATATGAAGATATAATAAGATTAAATGTGACTCTTCAGAGCATAGCTGTTCTATTTTTTTGCAACCTGAACAAAACAAGTGACTTGTTGCCCAAATACCGGAGTGCCCAAAAACAACCTTTAACATGTAATTATTTTATTGGCCTCTTTCTCACACAATTCACACAACTGCAAATCACCTCCAAGAAGACCAGAAAGATATTATGAGATCTACTACTCTGAAATATCCTACCCTTACCGATCTCTCCCAACAGGGGAGTCACCAAGGACTGGTTCACTGTTCATGGGAACAGCCAAGAAATTCTGCATCTGCAGAACTGATGAACAAACCAGAGAAGCTTATGGAAGTATGCAGGATAACAGAAACAAGCCAAAGAGCTACTGTGGCTTAAATAAAAAAGGTTAAAATATTATTAGGAGTAAATTTTTTTTCTAGACACAGGTTATGGACAAGCTTAAATAATGGAAATGGAAATTCTAATTGGAGTGTGTTTTATGGTTTGAGGACAGTACTAATTTGTGAACCTGTTCAGTCGTGGTTTCTGTTCTGTTCTCTGACCTGCTCATAACAATTTGCCACATAAGTCCCAAATTCATTAGTAAAAAGAATAAAAGAATGACCATTATAAACAATTAAGCACAATACAGGGTCAAGTTTACTTGTGCGGGATGTGAAAAGACATTCCTGATCCACTCAAATTTTACAATTGCTAATTTTGTCCAGATGGGTTCATCATGGCCTCAGTATGCAAACATGGCTATAATCTTATTAATTTTAATATGATACCAGAGAGTCGAATATTTATCAAATAATCACTCAGGTGTAGGGGATGTTTCATATTATAAGATCCAATTTATTATGTTTGAAGACTGAAAAAAGTTCAGATGAAGGGTTTTACAAATCAATGCCCAAAGCAGTTTAAAATATATCCAGAATAATCAAAACATAAATCCCCAAAACCGACTGTGTGCCACTTGGCTACCATAAAGACTTCACTTAGCTGCTGAAATGTGCTTTAAATAAATGCACAAAAAAAATTAATTTAGAACAACACTATCTATACAATATAATGTCAATCTTATCTACACTATTAAAATCTAGAAGCCTCCCTTACTCTCATCATTACTCATCAACTCCTTCAGCTATCCCTATATATAGCTCTAAAAGTCCAGAAATGCAGGACGGTGATTAATGGCCACGTCCATGTCGTTTCAAAAATCTTTCATTATTTTCATCAACTAAATGTTTCTGTTAATCTGGAAATTATTTATGCATTATGTGTAATTTATTCAAAAGAAGTAACCTATTATTACTTGTTACTTGTCTGCTATACTGGCTGCTCTCCACATCTGTCCTTCAGAGGGACATGCAGGACTGGCCTATCAGTTCCAGCCAAGGCTGTGTGGGAAAATGCTGGTATTTCACATTTTTAACTCCCATCAATGTTGATCCTTTGCCACAGAGCAGTTCACAGACAGCAGCAACGCAAGCAGGAACACAGAATGCAGCTGTTCTTTTAATCCTACATAAATATCTCCTAGAAAAAGCACAGCCATGGGATTCACTTAGACTTAAACCTGAACTTGACTATATATATATCTCCACAGCAAAAAGGTTAGAGAGTTAGACTTGTTAGGGAGGTCTTTCTGTTAAAGTTTAAAAAAAAAAGGCTTGCAATGTTTGATCAAAATATTTGCTGAAATGCCATTAAATCAATTCCTGCTCTTCACATCCAAACAAAAGTCAGATAATTTGAGCAGTGGGGACTTTTTCCTTTTTTCCACCCGGAGTCTTTTAAAATCCCGAGAGCTTGCATGACTCTGTGTATAAAACAGTGGTATGTCTGTGTTTGGGGTATAATCCAGTAATTCCTGAACATGCATTTAACCTTCCTATCTTATCTTATTCATATCTTAATTTGTGTCTTGCATTCTTGAAGAATCTCCTCAGACAGGGTTTCACGCAAACTAAACTAACCTCCATGTCTTTTCAAAAGTGTCGCCTTTGCTCACAACCATTATCTGGTGATTGTGTGTCTTTTGACACCCAGGGACAGTAGACAAGATGCTCATACCTTTAACCAGCACTTGGGCAGTGCATACTGCTCGCCCATGCTCATTCTCCGCTACACAGGAGTACAATCCTTCATCAGCACACACTGCGTCCTGTACGGTCAGGTGGGCCTGAACTCCATCAAACACAGTGTTTCCATAAGGGATTGCTTTATCTGAGGGAAAGAGAAAGACATACCATTAAAAGAATCTGGATAACATGTAGATGTTACCTAACAAGTTATATTTTTATATCTCACTTCCTCCATACAAGAGTTCAGTGAGTTACCACAAATGTGATCATTTCCTCATGAAACTATTATTTGTCATGTATTTACTGTACAAAGCAACAGATGGTAATATTCCCCTTCAATACTGCTTGCAAGCGACTAGAACGTAACAAAGATGAAATATTAATTCATAAAATTCAGGTTATGATAACATCTGAGTCTGATATCTTTTATAGAACTCTTCTCTATTGTACAGCACTACCAATTAGGTAGCGTGAGAGACATCATGTTTTGAGACACCTGAAGCCAGGTGAAATCAAAACTATTTTATAGGATCTAGTCATAACAGAAAGATGATTCCAAATAAAGCTTTACAGAAGGTGCTTCTTTACTTACAAAAAAAAATACACAGAATTAAATTACACAGTAAACTATGGAATAAAATGATTAAATAGATCAATCAATAATATATACATATGATAATATATATACACACACACACAGACAGTAAAAACGTAAAATCTTTCAAGCCTTTTTTTGTTTTACTTTTGATGATGATGATGATGATGATTATTATTACAGTATTATCCAGCTCTTCATTAATTGATTATGATGAATTAAATATCCACTATCTAATTTACCTATAAAATATATATTTTATTAATGAAATAGTGTAAGTAGAAATAGTTAAAATGTTAAAGCTAAAAGTATCTTGAACTCTGTTTACACCAAGTTGTATTTCTTTCATCATCAGCCAAATACACTCCCTGTTCGGTAAATGTACAATGCATCACAGACGAGAAATTAAAAAAGTTAATTGGATAAAGATTAATTTTTGTCCTAAAACGACTCTAGCGTGTTAAATTTCACTTATACCACTTCAGTGAAAATATTAATCTCAGTAAAAATATTCAGTTTAGATTTTCTAATTAATATCTATTGGTGCAGGTGTTGGTTTTCATTGAGCAAGTAGCTTATTAGTAGCTTCTTTAAAAGCAGATTATTAAATCTGGCACATAACTATTCATAATATCACTTTTACTCAACATTTTGATTTCATGTATGGTGCAGCTTAAGATATCTAAGCACTGCAAAAGTTTCATTTAATTCTGTCTAGCCAGTTTCATGTTATACTTTTACATAATCTGGCACATAATCACTCATGCAGGGGATATGTTTGCTCTAATGACCCACATTTTCTCTCATAATAGCGCTTCACATTACTGCTTTTTATAAGCGCCACAGTTTTCAACTTAAGTTTTACACTTTTACACTCTTATGTAGAAGAATAAACCTACATTGACCTGTCCATTCATCTTTGAAGGTTCAGTTTTCATAGTCTATTTGCCTTTTTTGGAGTAAGCCATGCTGTGACATGCTTTCATTAATGTTTTGTGAGGATTTCGCCGGCTTGTAGGTGCATTACTGTTGTTTCCGTGTCTTCTGCATGCTCTGCGTTTACACGGTAAGCCATCTCGTTAATTGGCTCTGTTGAGTTATGCGTATAGCCACGCCCACCTCGATGGAAAAAGTGCTCTTTTCGTCCAAAAAAGCACTAGATGCTGTGACGTAATGTGGCAAATAATTGCTCATAACAAATATACATATGTGTGTGTGTTGTGAATGTATACAAAATAAAGTGTGACCAGACCAGCTCCAAAGTGCAAGAAGCTCCGATACCTCCATGTCTGTGTTCAGTCAAAAACCTCACCAAGCCCTCTGTTTTTTAAAAACCTCACATAAACCTCTGTTTTCCAGGGTCAGCATATAAAATCAGCACATTTATGCATGATGAATTACACAGACCTGATAGGAGTAAAAGACATAAATCAATGCTGTGGGACACATGCACGCGCACACACACATACATATATATATAAAAATAGTGTCCTCTGGTCTGTGTAGACTGCAGTTAAAGTTTTAAAATCAAGTACAAATCCTTACCCATTTACAAAATGATTGTTATAAATAGAAAAAAATAAAATAAAACAAAGTTCTTGGGATTAAGGGGTTAAATATTGCCCAAGTCCTCTCAGTGTGCTTTGTTAAACCTGACATTCCATGATTTGTCTTACACAGACCATCACATGAAAAGCATTTCGAGACTGTAAATAAACACAACCCATTGAGTAGTGCACATATTTATGTCCACCTGGGGTTGGACAGACACCAGACATGTTAACGTGGTACAGAGCCGAGGTAAAGTTCACGCACACTCTCGCACACGCACACCCAATTTAATTGTGGTTCAGCTTCAGTAACAGTTTTCCTGCACAGAGCTGCTGCATGAGGAGACATTCTGCCTTGAACATACCCGGAGATTTTGAATATTCTTAAAACGTGCAAATTTCTGAACAAAGGAGATGACTAGGATTGGGTTGGAGAAAAATGTTGGCGATGTATTGACAGTGTTGCCCTCTGTTGGCTATAAAGTGTACTATCAGTAATCTAGTATAAATATAGTTATTGGAAGTGAAAAAAAAAATGAGTCATGTCCTATTGATATTTTTCCTATGCATTTTACAAGATGCTTTAACTTCTTACCATTGAGCAGCCAGGAGATTGTGGGTTGTGGCCTGGCCTCTACTGCGCACTGCAGACTGATGTTCTGCCCCTCTGTTACAGCACACCCCATTAGAGCACTGCTGAACACTGGAGCCTTTCCTTCTAAATGCAGGCCTACACACACACACACACACAGTAGAACAGTCAGAATAACCAGGAGATGGCAGTATTGCTTTGATTCTTCTGAGAATTCAAACTTAAAAAAAAAAAACACAAATAAAAAAAACACTAAAATATCTCCCCAAGTATGAGATACAGCCTAAGCTCAAAAGCACATGAGCTAACTGAGGCATGTGGTCAGATTATGATGAAAGAAACCAGACCTTTATTTGGTCAAACAGTTTCTCAAATAAAGCATATAGTGCACGCCTTGGGCATCAGTTCAGCTGACCTTCCAACTTTTACATTAAGATCTCATCCAATTTCTTTCTCTGTCAATTTCATCACAATTATTGCTGAGCAAACAGCCATATCCTTCTTTCCGTTCCTCTTGCTATCCTTCTCAGGGAGACAGTCTGCAGTACAAGAGTTCCAGGACACCAATCCAAAAACAATATACTTTCATATTAGGACTCCACCAAGGCTTAAGTGGGGTAGTTGTGGCTCAGGCGGTTGAGGTTCTAGGTTGCTTATCGGAGAGTCTGAGATTTGAGACCTGTCGCCATTGGGTTGCCAATGTATACAGTATCCGTATATAGACACACATATAGATTCTGGTTAGTCATGCTCATTATACTCTTCACCATCCAATTTCTATATTTTAAAGTGATACATCATTAATTCTTTCATCCTCAGTGATCACTTATACACATACACACTTAAACACTCATTGATAAACATGCACACATCTAGGGGCACTTAAACAGCATGATTATGGCAGCTAGGCAGAAACCTACATGAACATGAGGAGCACTGACCTACAAAGGAACACACTTGGCTTTGGACATGCACTTTTCACAATGACAAAGTTCAATCTAATCTAAACTTACTCTTTACATTAAGAGTCCAGCTACAGGTTGCTTTCCCCTTGTTGTTTGTGGCAGTGCAACTGTACTGTCCTGTATCGGTTTTCTGCGCAGCTTCAACACAAAGAAGATGCAGATTGCCCTCCGGATGAGTGCTGATACCTGCTTGGGGTCTGAGCACAGCACCATCTTTAACCCAGCTCACCGTGGGCACCGGCCAACCAGACACTGAAGACAAACACGCACACGCGCACACAAATTTCTCAATGTAATAACCTGTGTGAAATGGGCATCCTATTCTAAAGTAATCATTAAACATAAAGGTTATAAGCTATTGTTTGGTATAATCTGCTATAGATTATAGAACATGTACAGAATATGTAAAATTCTTCTTGAAAACAATGAAATCCTTGTAAATATGAAAGAAAAATATATTCTTAATGACCTAGATCTGGCATGTCTGTTTCCCACATGATGATTTTGAATCTTTAACAACTGCTTTGCAAAGTGACTTCATAAGTAATTGCTATCTCATGAATAGTGAATGTAAGTTGATATAATAGAGAGCTCATGGAACAGAAATATAAAAGCTGACCATGCTTACCTTGGCATTTGAATGTCACTTTGGTTCCTTGTGTGACCTCCTGGCTTTGAGGTTGTAAATCAAAGCTGGGTGGACTTCCCAGAACTTCAACCTGACACTCTCTAGTCACCCTGTCACCCTGTTTCTCTCTGCTGGACTCCATCACTCCAAGAACCATGTTTCTCCCAGAAGAGTTTCTATTATCTTGATCTTTCTTCTGCACAACCGACTCAGTCACCTTGGCGCTGGACTCAAAACTGCTTTTCTTGGCCAGTTGACTCCTAATGGTTATAGAAGTAGATGACCTCTGTTGACCTGCTGGTAACCGCTCATCTTTTGATTCACCAGAAGCCTGTAGGACTGACATCACAGTGCTTTTCTGGGTCTCTGGCCTGGTTGCTGGGGTGTTTATGACTGCTGTGGTGGTAGTGACTGGTGTGTGGGGATCTGTGATTGTGCTACATATGGATGAGGTTGTGGATTTTTGATCATGGACAAGGCCGTTACTTTTATGCTCAGCTGTAGTAGCAGCAGCCGTCTTTGGGAGATCATTACTTGAAGATTTGCTGCAGTTTGGAGAAAGGTAAGCAACAGTCCAGTGTAAGCTACCAACCTACTGTAACAGACTAAATAGTCACAATGTCTAATGAATTTGTACAGTAAATAACAAATATGTTAAAATATTCCCATAAATTGTAAAAAGCTGAATATAAATAAGCAATATACCACAAGAGGGAGTGGTGTTGTACTAAATATCAGCCCACATGTGGAGCAGTCATAGGCACAGAACTAACTACTGTACTGTCGAATAACAAATGGCAGAGCTGGAGACCGACAGATAGTGAAACTATCAAGAGTGAAAGTAGTTTGAAATGCTTAGAGGTACTATGTAACTAAAAGACAAGGGGAATAAACCATGGAGGTTCTGGACAGTTCTGATAAATGGACAAGATTTACTATATATTTCCAGTTATTCCCCTTTAGAATATAAGCTAACTTCTAGAATTTTAGGGTTTAATCCCAAACAGCATAAAATGGAAATCTAGTGCGCTATGGTGTAAAATCCCTTGGTCTGCACTACTTGGTATGTGGAACAATCCGATGTCCCACACACCAAGTAGTGCCCTTAATCAGGGGTTAGACAGGGATTTGGGATTCAGCCTAGTGTTAGATGTTAGTTATATTTATATGTAGCATTATAGCACGCTTTAGTTGTGAACAAAACAACAAAGACGATTGCTGAGAGTGCTCCTGTGACTGGTTTTGACAGTTAGCCACTCTCCCCTTTTTCTAGCACTGAGGACCATACTGGCCAACTTTTATCCATGCTGGTGACCAACAATTAACGACTGTAAGGACACCTGTGACACAGATATATAGTTAATTGTCCCAGTGCTGCCATGCTCCCCCGCCACTATCACCTCTTGTGGAATACCTCTCGCCCAATCAGATTACTCGATCGAAACTAACTGTTGTATAATTGTAAATAACGTATGCAAGATATTTATATAACATTTAGATATAGAAAATAATAGTAAAGTTACTAGTAAAATTTACTTACATATCAACATCTGTGTCTGAACCTGAACGCAAAAAGCAAGGCAATACAAAAACCATATTACAAATAATACCATAGTAAAGTACAACCTCTTACAAATCTTGCAAACGTGCAGCTTGGCTTGGTTTCTCTCATGAAGGACAAGCTCAATTACATAATGACTATACCTTGAACAATGAGTTCTGTTGTAGTGGAGGCCTTGCCCGCACTGTTAGCGAGCAGGCAGGTGTATACCCCAGCGTCAACAGGAAGTGCAAAGCGGATCTCTAGGAAGTGCAGCCCTGACCTTTCAAACATGTTGTAATGTTCTGAACTCTGGAGCTGATCATCACCCTACAACAACCCATGCAGTAAGATGAATCATATACAAGTTTTTGTCCTCTCATTCCAAGGTTAGGTAGAAATAATGAATTCTGTGCTTTTACCTTAAACCACTGGATCTGTGGTTGTGGACGTCCTGTAATCTTAACTGAGAATTTGCCAGTCTGTCCAACTTTTAGGTAGAGACGAGAAGGCTTGGTTACAAACTTTGGAGGACTTTCACCCCAGATACTGGGTCTGTTCTCCACTGCAAGGGGCCCTGAGCGACCACTACAGTGAAAAAACAACAAAAACATCACAGAAACAAAAACATTAGTAATTTCCAGACAGATGCTGTCTTTTTCCTATTTTCTATAAAATTATTACCTGTCCTAAAGCCAGTGTAATAACTCTTGACAGGGTGTGTTATATGAAACCTTCATAAAGGTTTTCTTTTAAATGAAATAATGTCATATTGTACTTTTTATTCTTTTATAGTTACATTTAATGACGTGGATTGCCACGAGACAAGTTAGTGGTTCTTCGTGTGTGTGCGTTAGAAAGTCGTCCGACACAGTAGCCCCCTTCCTCCTCCCTTCCTCTCTCTGGCTCTGTCGGAAAGCTGGTGTGTGTCTGTTTGCGCTTGTGAAAGTGAGAGTCTCT
>JAOVVB010000049.1:15229099-15240357 GCA_028570985.1 Heterobranchus longifilis
GTTCAAACCCCACAACCACCAAGTTGCCTCTGTTGGGCCCTTGAGCAAGGCCCTTAACCCTCAACTGCTCAGATGTACAGTATAATGAGATAAAAATGTAAGTCGCTCTGGATAAGAGCGTCTGCCAAATGCCTAAATGTAAAATTATAAGCCGTGATATATATATTTTTTACAAGGTTGGTATACCGGCATGTCCATGTCTTCTAACATGTTTATCATCTATTAAACCTTATTGCCAACACGTTTTCTTGAGCACTTACCTTTTCATTTTACTAAATAGGAAGCGATTTTCCAATCCATAAATTAATCTCACTTCCTTCTCTACTTCGGTTTCAGCGTGACATTAAAAAACTATAGACAGTTAAGGACAGTGTTCGACTGAACCAATGCACTCCTGTTATGGCGAAAGGGTGAAGGGTGAAGTTGGCTACAAATAAGAACATTTGTTTTACTTCTGCAGCTTGCAAAAACAGATAAGGTAACATCATATCTAGCATGTCTCAGAATTTACAAGCTTTGACTACGCAAAAGCTTATTTTTAAATTTTGGAAACGGCTAACATTCCACACGAGTTACACATTAAGTCAACTTAACTTTCTCTACCACTCAGGTTTGTGATTTTTCTCTTTTTAAAATACATGATCTAATGTACTGTACATGCTACCCAGACAATCCAATGAACACGCTGACATACAACTGCAATCTTACATAGACTGTTTCCATGAACACGTGTTAAACTTTCTTATTCACATAGGTCCAGTTCATTACCATACAAGTACATTTTCATTATAAAATTCACACAAGTCATTTGAGCCCTAAGCTGGTATACTATAGTACATTCTTCAGGGACGAATCAGCCTGCTAACAGGATAGACATTCCATCCAGGAGCCAATTCAAGGAGTCAGGTCTGGAGCAGCACTGATGGGCCTTAAACAGTTCATTAACTGCATAACAAAGATCATTTTCCTTGAATTTTATGTCAGCTTCGAGTCACTTAAATAAAATCTCCCAGACTTAACATCTGCCAAACGTAAACATACTGTAAAATAAAATGAATTAGTTGTACTTTTTATTTAGAATGGCTGTGGCCATTTTAGTCATTTTCAATGATTCTGTCCAACATACACAAGGATTTCCAAATTTATATATACACATGAATCAGAGAGAGAGAGAGAGAGAGAGAGAGAAAGAGAGAGAGAGCCACAAGTAAACCAAAGCACTTCCAATTTCCTGCCACTAAATGGAAAGTTACTGAGAGGTCAGCCAACCAGCTCAAGGGTACAGTCATGTAACCTTGTAATCATGCAGAAAACATCAAATTATAATCATATAATCAAAATCATCTTTTCTACTTAAATAAATAAAACATAAATTGCCTTTTGATCAACTACTGTTTCCTTTGCTGTATAGTATTTCTGTGTAGCAACAGACAGTGTCAAAAATGGAATGTAAAAAAACAAATCAATGCAATATTTTAGCTTTTGCCACACTTTTTACTGAAATTGTTATTTTGTAACTAATTGTTTTTGATTTGTATGTGATTTCATACTTGGATTTTCTAGAGAAATCTCTAAAAGAACTTTTACATTTTATTTTCCTCAAGGATACAGTAGTTTGCACTGAATCGTTTAAAATATTACTTAGGGTATCAAATATTTTTTTCATTTTTGAAGTGAAGATGCTACCTTAATGAATTTTTTTCCCGAAGAAGGGCATTTTCTTCAATTGACTGGAAATTTGGAAACATTGTGTTTACACATTTTTCATTGCGCACACTTTTAAAAGCATTAATAATTCAGGAGCTAAGAGTATGCTGGCCTGTTGGCCTCATCCCTTATGTTGAAGTCATTCCAGGGCTGCAGTATGTAAACCAAGCATTAACACCAGATGATAAACTTACAAAATGTGTAAAACACATAGTAAAAAACATATAAAAACATATAGCAGGAATAAAAAGCACACACAATGCTTAAACCACAGGGATTTAATCTCTTCAGGGCTGAGGATCCAGCACCAGTGCCCCACATTTTTACAGGATGTGTACTGCTTTACTCGTCCTCAGTACAGTGAGAGATGCCGAGGTAAAGGAGGATAAATTGCACTAAGCTGGAGAGGCTTTCAGTAGCACTCCGTAACTCTTGTCAGCTAGGCCTGACCATCGGGAACATCCTTTTGTTTGTTTGAGGATTCGAACTTTGATTAAAAGTAAAAAACATCAACATACATGAACAGAGAACACATGCATGCAAGGAATGCAAGAGCTACTAAGCAATCCATGCATAGTGTAAATACAGCTGGATATTTGTTGTATCGCTCGAGATTTTTCTCCTCCCACTACGCTTAGTTCTTCTCTTCACATCCATCCTAATTCTTGCACCAAATTTTTTTCTAAAGGATTTTATCAGTTGTTAATGAGGTAAGCACTGTCTGCATTAACTGGATGCAGCAAAGTTCTACAAAAGCAGCTGAGACAGTAGTTCAATTGCAAGATAAATCACAGGTTTATATCGGTGTGCTTCCTGAACTACTATGAATGGCAGATACTCCATATAAAAAGTTGCAACATTTGGAAGAGAGATTCTAGTGTCATAATACTTTAAGGATTTTTTCTGCTAGAGGAGAAGAGAAGGGCTGAAGAGCTTCGCGTTTCCAAAAGCAAGTTAATTCCCTCTTGGATTTCTGTGTTATGTTAGCTTCCTTTAGGATCACAGCGGCTTATGCTACAGTGCATGAAAACTCTTTAGTGTACATGGGTCTCTTTTTTACAAGTAGAATTAAAGTTTTTTTTATTACAGATGTGCCAAATGCAAAAGAAAGAAAGAAAGAAATGAGTGTACTTGTTTTTCTTGGAGGGTTAAAGTATTAAACGGTTGAATGTGTTTTCTGATCATTTACACCCAATTCAGCTTGATAAATGTGCGTATCAAACCATAAGAAAACACCACACCACTTATGGAGGTCTCACTTATGTAAGTGAAATGTAATCTTTACTTATTTTGACTCCAAGATGCACCAAGCTTTCAGGGTGGAGTTCAGGTGCACAAACCCCTCCGATCTCTCGCCACCGGACTCAATATTTATGACAGGAGTTTCAATATAGCTGTTTAATATTACGCGATTACATTTTGGAAGGCGGTTTGCATACTGATCAGGAATAATCTTGAAAAAAGAAAAGAAAATCAGCCGAGCAGAACAGAACATCAGAGTCATAACTCATAACAAGCTTGGCAAAAAAATGTTCCCCCAATGTGATCTCTCATTTACAACATTCCTAATATTCCAGTTTGTTTTAATATTTTTTTTTACAATTGAATATATTGAATATAAAAAATGGGCTTATTCCCTTTCAAAGAACCATGAGTAACTGGAACGATTAACATTAACAGTCATCTTTAACTGGGAGGCAAGGAAGGAACGCACATAGTACATTGCAGAACATCACACACTAAAATGCGGACTGACACACAGAGACACACACACAAAATCATTCACCTCTCTGGTTAATTAACCTACTTACAAGTTTTTGAAAGGAGAACGCAAAGTAAACCAGGGGAACCGCAGCACAGACAGTAACTATAAAAAATATACACACACCCATGGATTAAGAAGTTGTGAGGGAACAACATTACCAGCTGCACCACATCACTCCAATTTAGTTCAACTTTAAGTTAGATCTTTGTCAAATATACATAACTGCATATATTATAAAACTACAAAATTATTGAAAAATATGAATTATCATTATTAATGATATTAGCTCACTAAATGTAAGGTGTAGCAGCATTTAGTCTAGGGGAATTTGTTATTTTTGCAAATTGTGGGATTCAGAATACATTCTGTTGTCATTGTTGTCTGCAGTCACATCATTAATCTGAAAGAATAAAGAAATCCAATTCCATCCAACCATCATTTACAGATCAGACCATGACCAAGAGTTGTTCCTTAATTTTCGTCCCACATTCTCATCGCCTCGCTCTGGTAGAAGATATGCGTCTGTAGCACTTGTACTTTAAAGATGTTGGTATTTGGTCTCAGGGCTTATACTGGATGTTGTAGTAAATCCTCTATTGAAATGCTTTCTGATTTTTCATTTCGGCATCTGTAAGAGCCCCTTGATAATAGTTACGGAAAGAAAATATTTTGCTCTTTAGTTGAGCATTTCTTTATAATATTGATGAAAAAATAAGAGAATGGCATATTATGATTTTTCAGTTCTGATTTCTGTGATCAGAGATGAGCCCCAAAAACCCTGATCCGAGCACCCCTAATTCAGACAGGTCAGACATCGTAAACAATCTGCAGGACATAACTGTACTGTGAATAGTGTATACTGTTTTCACACTGTTCCGTTCCTTTAAGAAAGGAAAAAAAGCTGGACAAGCAAGGATGAATGCACCAGACCTGCAACAAAACACACAAGATTCAGGAAATTTTAACAGTCCTGTATAAAACACCAGGACCTCTCCATTCACTGACTGGGTCAAGTCTGAACCTGATTCATGGAGACCATTAAACACAAATTTATTATAACAACTAAGGAATATGAGCTTACTGTGTAAGACTGATGTAAACCAGAGTACTTTAAAATGTTCTTTTGATGTTTAAAGAGCTCAATGTTAAAGTTTGCATAAAGAGGTATGCAACCTTTGCGAACCATGTCTAAAGATAAAGTGGATTCACAAACAGATCTTTTGTCCACAAGCAAAACACTGCATTTAACCAGAAAGCAGACGTTTCAGATTAAAAATAAAACATTACTGCAATATTTATGAGGCTCTGAGTTTTCAAAGCCATAAAGATGAGCAGATGTGTACCCGAAAGTACATACATGTCAACAGCCAGCCTATAGAACATGAGCATTATTTATGATCTATTATTTACAGTATTCCACTGTTGAGCCCGTCTGTTTATCTCATTATTCTATTCAGCTTGATGCATGCGTCAACAGTGATTCTGTCCCTCACAAATACAAACACAAACACCACCTTTTCTTTTATTATTGTACAATGGCATAGTACCTGTAGGAACAGTAATGGAAAGTTATTGTCTTCACCATGAGGTGCTTTAAGAATTAAACAAATGCTAATACTTGAAACTACACCAACATTTTAAAAAGTTACCATGTTTACACCACTTTTTATTTATATCTGTTAGCAATATTAATGGGAAGATCATTCTTTCTAGTTAATGATCAGTTGATTATCTGTGTATTTCAAGCAATCAATTACAAAAACCTATTTAATTAAAGGCTGGGTTTCAAGTTGTTTTTTTTGCACCTGAACAAGTGTGTATGCTCACAACACGGTTGTGCATGGCTACCTGATACTAGCCGTATGGCTAACCAGGAAACAAGAGAGTTAAATTTGTACCAAATACATCATAACTTTGAAAGCTATCAAATTGATTTAGCTTTAACTACAGAAGTTTCATGTGAGTCTCAGGTGAAATTTTGAATGCATTTTTGCATAGAACGAGGTTTGTAGATTTTGGTACTTTTATAATACATCATTCCAGGCGACAAACTTCACAGTCAGTGTGCATTTATAATGAGTGAAAATATATAGTGTGAAAATTTATAATGACCAAGACCTTTGGTAAATGTCACTTCAACAGAACTATCAAAGAAGCATTGTAATGTACAGTAATTGATCATCAACTGATCGTTCGAGTTACTCATACTAATAATCTATTATGAAATGGTTACCAACTTCTATCACTAGTTAACAAGGATGAATTTATTACCATATAACTGACTAATCTGAAAAGCAGGCAATTTCAATTTAATCAAATTCTGTAAATTAGAAGAAAAATGTAAGTTACTTAAAATAGAATAAGAAATTGAAGAGGTTTCACAGAGCTTCAATCACATGATCAGAATAGACCTCGATCAGAATAGTCTGACCCAATCTGGCCTGATCGGATTGAATTTGTAATGTTCGAGGTGGTGTAAACCTTTGATAATCCATTTATCAGAAAAGTATTAGCCATGTAAACACAGTCCAATAATTTTTTTCTTGGTAGAATAAATACGGTATGCATATTTTGTCTGCAGATGGCAATTTGTTTTAGGAAGGAAATTTGGCATCTATTCCTGGTTGGTAATCTCCATGAGAATAATTCTTCCAGCATAATCTTTGTTTCGGACACCCAACCTCTGTGTCTTTGGCTGAGTGAAGGGCACTTATTGATTCGTAATTTCATATGTAATAAAACATCTAACCAAATCATAGATGAAACTGGATTCTTGGAACCAATCATTACATAGAAAGTAGTATACAACGGAAGAAATGGGAAGAAATATTGGAAAAAAATACATTATCTGTTACATTTCGAGCAGATTAAACGGTTCACGGTGGGCAGAATGACTCTGCGCATGCCAAAAAAGTTACATTCTGATTAAATCCTTTCTCTATGTAAACAAACATCTTATCAGATCAGCGTCCATGTAAACAGTTAAGTTGGAATCTCTAATTAGATTGATTTCTATCGCGCTCTCTCTCTCTCTGTATATACACACTTGTGTGTGTATGCATGTGTGCGTGTAAATAGAAATGCACACGCACGCAAGTTAGAACCCCCTCTTTTAATTCTGTTTTTAACAAAAACATAAATAAATAAATACATTTTTTTTTAAATCACCTGATTGTAGCAGACTTTAACTCATCCCAATCCTGATCTGATGCAGCAATCCATCACTCTCCTTCTTGGACAAATAGCTATGTCCTGTTGGAAAACAAATGATGGTGCCACTAAATGCAAACCAGACGGGATGTCATTTTTCTGCAACATGCTTTGGTAGTCATGCTGGTTAAGTGTGCCCTCAATTTTGACTAAGTCACCAACAGTGTCACCAGGGAAGCACCCCCACACTATCACACCTTCTTCTTCTCCTCCTCCATGCTTCAAAATAGGACACACAGATCCAGGAACCATCTGTTTACCCTCTCTATGTCTAGCAAAGACATGGTGGTTAAAACCAGAAATCTCAAATTTGGATTCATCAGACCAAATGACAGTTTAACATTGATTTAATTTGTTGTGTTTCTTGGCAAGTCTTTTCTTGCTTGTTTTTTCCCCCCAAAGTAATGATTTCTTTGCTGCAATTCGACCATGAAGGCCTGACTCACACGGTCTCCTCTGAAAAGTGGATGTTGAAATATGTCTGCTGTTTGAACTCCGAGAAGCAGTTATGTGAGCTCTAATCTGAGGTGCTGTAAATCTGTAGGTTCTAGTCATTCTAATAAAGTTATCCTCTACAGGTAGCTCTTGGTCATCTTTTTCTGGGACGGCCCTCCTGAGATAAAATTTCATCATAATGTTTAACGTTTTTGGCAACAGTACTTGAGAATGCCTTCAAAGTTCTTGAATTTTTTCGGACTGGCTGACTTTCTTTTTTTTTTTAAGTAATGCTGGATTGTTTTTCTCTTTACTTAACTGAATCCCACAAGGGTGCCTAGCTGTCTGTCATCAAAGCTACATGTAGCTACTTTGGACAACCTAAAATATAAACCATATTCTATACACCTTTGTTCTTGTATGTACAATGCTGAAAATGAAGAAAATAAAACCATAAAAATTTCTGTGTGAAGTTTCTTTGTGAAACTGTACAACACTATGATGGTAGCCTACTCACAGAATGACTCAGCACTCCTTATGCAGGGTCATGTAGCGTGCCAGAAAAACACTTGTGCAATTTTCCAACAGAACATTTAAAGCAATAAGATCACATCTGTGCCAATATCTATAAACTCAAAAAAATATATACAATTTAATAGCATCACTTCAGCTAATTATTACAGTATATTGAGACATCAGTCTCCTGACTGCTTTTTCCTAAAGCATGGGACAGCTGCAGCTCCTGCCACATCCTGCAGGTTTATCTGACCATGGGGTCATTCACCCCAGCATCACTGTGCCGTTAGATAAGAGCCTTCAGACAAGGTGAATGTCAGATCTGCAGTAAATAAGCTCTTCACAGTAATGTCGTCTGTGTTTCTTTTGTTCGAACACATGCCAAGAAATATTACTCACACTGTCCAGTTGAGATATAAAATGTCCTGGATTCCTGCATGTCTCATTGCTGAATCCATGCCATAGCAAGTGTCTGTCCTGCTTTTAATGCCATGGTTCCTACCTGGGGTCCACACCACCCTCAAGAGGGTGCCAAAGATCACAGGGGGAGTGTGAGCCTTTCACTGCTCCATGGCTGTGAGGTTTTTGAAATTAGATTTGCACATATTCAATAAGTTCATAATTACACAATTACAGTATAATTAAAAGTCTGCATAGAAAACTGCTTAAAAAGACTAATTTATTCTTTTGTGTTAATGGGCTGATCTCGGCTAGGCTTTTCCTACATACTATGCACGTGTGAGAGGTTTCCGAGGAAAAAAGGTTGGAAACCACTATTTTAGAGAACTACACAGGACTAAGACTATTAGTGCGAACTGCCGAGGAGAAATAACTGACATGCCTTTTAGAAATTTGTCATGCTACTGATGTCTGTGCATGATTATGAACAGAATAAGCACACAACAGATGTCAGCAGCTTAGCAAATTTCCATCTCTTTTAACATAAAAGCTGCGGATGTCTTTGGGAGCTCGTGAAAAAGAAGGAATATTATATAATAAGTTACTCAAATTTAACAATTTGTCTTATTTTAAACTTACAGTCTAGAGAGGGAGAATAGAAAGGAGATAGATACACAGAGAGAGAACACAGGAAAACAACTATTAGTTTAGCAGCAGGATGGGAAAACACAGCTATAACAGAGGGGGTGGTCTCACACATGGGGAGTGTGTGGTCAGGCTTCAGGCATTAGAAAGTTCAAAACTAAATGAACAAAATCAAGTCCACACACACACACAGTTATTCTATCACAAGTCAGAAAAGCCCACACATGTGATGTAATATGTTTGTGCATGTTAGATTTTCTCCGGCTGCAAAAACATAGCGTATAGATATTGAACACATGAAATAAGAAAGCAATGATGGAGGAAAAACAGCAAAACAAAAGACACACACAGATCCACACACAGGACACTGACAGATCACTGATAAGGGACCGATGCTGCCCCTATCTGCTGTTCACACCAGCACCATAAAATATGCATTTGGAAACACTCTCAGCTCAAAATAGCTTCTAATCGCTACAAGAATAGTGCACCTGGTTGCATTGATTGAAATCATGGCCGATTCCTGGATTTGAATCCAGGAAACTTAATAATATTGTAAGTAATATGCTCAAAAGAGCTCAGAAACACTGCAGCATGCGCATGAATAGGTCATTTCTTTTCCTGCATATCTTGGTGAGCTTAAAAATACAACAATATCAACAGAACAAATATCATATTTTGTTCATGGCCAGAATGAGAGAAAAAAAAAAAAAGAGCTGTCTGCAAGCTATTCCAAAACCTACATTTCAGTTTAACTGCTCTCAAGTGGTACAGGCCAGATTCATAAACATGTCGGATTGAAGAGGGGAAAAACAACACAACACTCATAATTCATCTTAAACCAGATACTATAGATACTATAGAGGTTGATGATTATTTTAAAATATTAGTCTTCAATCTCTTTGAACCAGGTTAATCGACTACTTATTAAAAGTACCACAAAGAGAAGTTTTATTATCCCCCGTGAGAATGAAAAATGGCAGCATGTGGTTTAGTCAGTTAATGCCTTTTCCTGTACAGGGAATAGCAGAGCTGGCCACTTTATTTGGATTAAAATGGGATCAAAGGGATCCCCGGGTCAGGCTAAATCGATGTCGGAAACGTCTCATTTGCGCCGAGCGGGTGCGGTTATGCATGACACACTGGCCTGGACAAAAACTGGAAACTACTGCAGTGGCTCCAAAGAAACACCAGTGAGGTTGGGATGCACTTGTTTTTAAATCATTTCAATGCTGGGATTTAAATATTTGGTATGCTTTTCTGTGCATGTGTCATTGGCTTCAAGGAATTTAGTGCAACAATTCAGACCAAGCTTTAATCAGAAGACATCAAGATGTTTTCATACACTTCAAGGCACATCATAATTGGAATAAGTGCTGTGACCAGGATCAACATTTAATTGAAGACCACAATGCAGTTCATAGACAACAATGCCAAATGTAGAGAACATTAAGGGCTATTTTCGAATGAAATGCTGTCATTACTCCATGAATTACTTTAATTTGATCATGTTAACTATTTTGGTCTCTCTTTCTTTGTGTGCTGTTCCTTCTTTTCTCTTGTGATTCTTCTTAAAACATAACGGGCAATAAAGTGCCTGGGCAAAATGATATCGTGCTACTCTGAGATCAGTCAAGAAGAGTCGTCGCTGCTGATCAGGCATTGATGTCTTGAAGTTGTTTCATCTTTTAGGCTAGAATGAGCCATCACATTTTTAAGATATTGTTGTTGCCAAGTTGAATTTGACAACAAACAAACAAAAAAAAATCAACAACAGGAACTCTTGTTTATTACAAAGATACATTACTATGTGGTCTATTTACTGTCATGACTGTAATTGATTATCACTTTCTTTATCTATTTATCTTTTGTTTTGTAGTTAATTAACTGATGCACAAATCCTTGCTTCATTATTTTATTCAATAGGGAAGAATATTTCCACTAGTAGAGAGAGAACAGATCATACCTGCTACTCATGGGGAGCAAATGTGATGGCAAACAGAGAGAGAGAGAGAGAATGAAGCCAAGTTCGATTTTTTTAGTTTCATTTGAACAAAAAATTAGAATCATATGAAACCCATCATACAAACACTATTAGAAAGAGTTCAGCATCAGAGCACAGAAACGTCCCTTCAGTCCTGCTGGGGAATGAGTTCTCAGTTCTCAGTCTGAGTGCATTGTTTAGGTGAACAGGAATGTAAAGTGTGTGTGTGTGTGTGTGTGTGTGTGTGTATACACTCACCGTATCGGATGAGGAAACTCTCCGTGCTGTTTGGATTAAACTCTGCACTGGTTCTGTGTAGCAGCCCGCTGCTGTTTGGAGTAAACGTGCTGTCACGGGGCGTGGCGTATAACGTTACAAGGATTCTCATTGGCTGGGGGATGGCGATTGGGAAGAAGAGGCGGTCCTCAACACGCCGGTCCCAAATCTGAATGGCTGCATCTAACACCTACAGCTACTACAGCGCTACATTGTCTAAAGTGAGTTCTGACAGCTAAGCGCTAGTGATGGCGAAATTAAGCCTCATTTCGGTGTTTAGGCTTTTCAGACAACATTTTCATCAAAAATTAATTTATTCCA
>JAOVVB010000049.1:15248047-15259879 GCA_028570985.1 Heterobranchus longifilis
ACACACACACATACACACACACACACACACACACACACACACACACACTATGGGCAATTTGGGAATGCTAATTAGCCTAATCTGCATATCTTTGGACTGTGGGAGGAAACCGGAGTATCCCGAGGAAACCCACCAAGGACCCACCATTGGATCTAGCTTCAGGTAGCCATGCACACAGAGACTGGAATCAAACCCAGACCCTGGAGGTGCAAGGCGACAGTGCTAACCACTACACCACCGTGCCGCTAGAGAATAGATGATCTGCTTAAAAGAAATCATACTGGCCAGTGCTTCCATAGCATAACATTTCACCAGGGCAGAAAATAAATCTTACTCTGTCTCTCCTTCCCTACATATTAACATGTTTCAGCTTTTCTTTCCTCTCTTGGGCTTTCTGTCTGCAAGATGATTACTGTGAATTCCTTCATGGGGCTGTCATTTTTAGAGATCCTAACTATAGGGTTGCCAACTACGTGAAATGGAAATAAGGGACAGGAGTAGGCGGTGGGGTAACTTGGCGGGGGAGATGGGGGAAGGAGCTATTTTTTAAGTGCCAACATTTGGCTTTATGCCTTCATTCATGAGAAAGTTCTGGTTTGACTTGAACAACCCTTACACATTATTATCTCATTCTACAGTATATCTCTTTGAACTTATTGGGCTTGTAACATATTTGCAAAAGCTGTCTATAGTATGTATAAGTACTTAACATTATCTGCTGCTCAGTTGCTACTCTGCTTTCCTCTCACAGTCGAAAGACATGCAGATTAGGCTAATTGGCGTTCTCAAATTGTCCATAGTGTGTGAGTTTATGCGCGTGTGCCCTGTGATGGATTGGCACCTTGTTCCCCGCCTCGTGCCCTAAGTCTCCTGGGATAGGTTTCAGGCCCCCGCGACCCTGAATACAGGATAAAACGGTATAGTTGACAACAACATTGGGTAAAAATAATCACAGTTATTGCAGACTGATTTTCCTGATTGTAAAGCTTAAATTTTTGCCTTAACTTTGCTAATGTGAAATTATGAGAATGAGAATCTCTGCTGTCTGATTTGATATGGACCATGACAGACAGGCTGAGATAGAGGAGCGGTTTCCTTTTATCCCCTGTCCAGTCTATCCATTTGTATAATCTGTCTGATTCTCAAAAATATGGAAGCAAATCTGTGCCGAGCGGGTCTTTTCATTGCCAATTACGACAACTATGGCATATGTAGGATGCCAACCATCCTACATATCTAACTGTAGAAAGCGGACTTCAAGCAGTCGGGCATATTGTAAACAAGTCTGGTGTAAATTATTTGAGTGTTACGTCTTTGCGTGTACATACATGTGCGCCTTTTTTAAGTGTAATTATTAAGGAATAAAATGAGATGGGGATAAATAATTAGTGACTAAAAGATTAACTTGGATAGTGAAAGAAAGGATGGACTCATGATCCAAGGCATACCACATCATCTACCAAACATGGTAGAGGTAGGGGAATGGCGTGGGCATGTACAGTATGGCTGCCAGTGGAACAGGGTCACTGGAGTTTATTGATGATGTGTGTACTGAAAGAAGTAGCAGAAAGAAGTTTGGCGTGTATGGAGGTATTTTTTCCTTAGATTCAGTCAAATGCTGCAAAACTCATAGAACAGCGCCTTACAGTATGGATGGATAATGACCCAATACATGAAAGCAAGTATTTTAGAAACTGCTAATGTCCCAGGAATAGTTGTCATAATAGTTTACTCAGAATTTATGTAAAAATTGATTCATGTAAAAATGTCTATTATGGAATTAAAGATATGTGTTAAAGTTTTAAAGTTAAAGTTTTATTAGGTATTATCTATGTCTCTGGAGTCACAAGCATTACTATATGTATTAAATGTTTATTGTAGGGCTCCTACATTAATTTGTCAGTTGAAAAGATCTCATTTAAATGTCTAAAAGTTAACAATGTCTAAAAGTTACTATGACAGCATGGTGGCTTAGCACTGTCACCTTACACCTCTAGGGTCCGGGTTCGCTTCTCGGCTCAGGTCTGTGTGCATGGTGTTTTCACGTTCTTCCCATACTTGGTGGGTTTATTCTGGTTAGTCTGGTTTCCTCCCACAGTCCGAAGGCATGCGGATTAGGCATTCCTAAATTGCCAGTAGTGTGGAGTGTGTGTGTGTGTGTGTGTGTATGTATCTGCGATAGATTGATATCCTGTCAAGTCTTCTGACAGAGGCTCAAGTCTCCCTGCGACCCTATATACAGAATGAGGCGGTATGAATGATGAGTGGGTAAAACAATACTTAATAAAAACGTCTGTGAGCAAGTAAAACAGTCTGCAGAACTGTGAGAGGTGCCCAAAGATTCTTAGAAAATATATATGAATATATACATTTATATAAATATCGTACCAACTGATAATTAGATTAAATAATAGATCCATTTATGGATTAAGGATTTATGTTTGCTTCTGTTGTATATGTCGTATTTACAGGAATTTGTTTGATTTCTAATTTTCGGAAAGCATTTTTTGGGTTCATAGATTTTTCCAAAGACTTTTTCTCAGTTTAAAATACAGTATATTTTCAAGTTGATAAAATTGAAGATAAGTCTTATTGATATTCCTCTTCATATTGCCTGACTATACTTAGATAATTTGAGAGATGACAGTATACTCCCACTCTAGAGACCTTGCCAAAATGTGTACACTGGACATATAAGATTCATATATTACTACTTACCAGAAACATCTGGAAAATCCATTTAGTAAAAGAGACGGAACGATTGAGACCCACTTATTGAATTCACGAGCCCTCGGCTGGCTGGGTAGGAAAAAATGTCTTACAGATAATGGCATGAAGCTGGTTTTCTTTCCTACCAGATAATGAGTGTGTTTAAAAGTGGGTGAGCTGGAACAGGTCTGAAGGATGTAAGTCTAGATGTAGGTCTCATTTGTATGACTACGATAAGAGGCCTGTGTTTTGCCGGATTTGCTGACCTTGCAGACCTGAGGCCATTTTTGGTCTTGAGCGGTACACTATGAAAAGTCGTGTGTAGTTTTAAAGCTGCTGAATTTGAGCGATGTATTTTCTGTGTGTTCTGTATGTTATTGCCGTTTTTAAGGTCAGGGTGAGAGAAATTTGTAGCCACGCTGTTAGTCTCATATGGAACGCAGCTGCTGGCTTAATGAACACATCATGAACATTGGCACTGCACACATACAGCTTCTCTGCCTGTACAAACCAACTGGTCCTATTAAAGTAAAAAGCAGGGAAATGTAAAGTAACAAAACAGAAGTGCTGTGGATAGAGTTTGAGGTTAATGAATGGATGGAAAGAGTTAAAAGGAAAGTGTGAGAGGATGAACGTATTGGATCTAGCTTCAGGTAGCCTAATAAACACAGCTGAAAGGATCAAAATAAGCACCACCATTGGTTTCAGTGTTGTATTCAGAGCTACAGTGCTGTAGTAAATGATCTTTGCAAGTGTACGCCATTCAGCAGCAGCAAAGACAGAAAGCAGATTCTGGCAGAAACTTTAGAAACTTAGCAGTGCAGTGTACATCAGCGTCATGTAATAAATGTTGCTATCAGGTCAGTAAAGTCTGACAGTAAATAGGAGGACTGAGAGGTTACCATACAAACGAAGCTGAATCTACTCTACTGAGTACGTCTTTAAAATGCTTCTGTGACAGGCAGGCTTGATTTATACATCAAACTAAAGTTAAATTACAGCTGAACAGTCCTCTCAAGGGAGGACACCAATTACAACTAATGCATGGAAACACACACGCACACTCATACACGCACACTCACATTTGTCTTACTATCCTTGGGAGGATCTCCCACTGACATATTTATTAATTCCTAGCACCAATATGCCAACACCTAACGTTAACTCTAACCTGGTACCATTTGGACTAGCCAGATGTACCCACAAGGTTAAAAAAGTCAGATAATAATTTTATCATTTGTTAACACATACCAAGACATGAGACTTTATTCTACTCTTTACCTAGAGGCATGTGCTGCCTGTGGTTAACACTCAGGAGTAATAACATTCACAAGTATGTGAGCTAAGGATTTTACGCTCTCCGTATTCATCTTCTATGCTTCTGAGAAGAAAAAGAGCTGGGGTCTTGCGGGTATGTATGGTGGGAGCTGAAATGGCTGAGGAGCTCTGGCGTGAGTGTGTGTATACAAAAAAAAAAATGGTTGGAAAGGGTTTGAATACCGCTGACATAAAATCTCTCTTCTCCAGCATATGGAGATGATGGAGAAAGCAATCCTATTTGCCTAACCACAAATGGATTTTAGCCAGTGCTGTGTGAACTGAGGCCGACGGCATCCCGCTGCTCTCTGCTCCACCATAGTGTTGGCAAGCAGGCAGCCAATTGAAGTTTTCCTTTTCCTTAATTGGTAGGAAATAAAGGATTTTGTGAGTCTGATTGTTGTAATGAGTGGACCATTGCATTGTAAAGATGGAGCGTTTTTCCCATTGTTTGGGCATCCTGAAAAACTGTTGTCCGTAGGAATTAAAGCTCACGTCACAGGCAGTTAAATGTAATTTTCATTTGGATTGTTGCCCTGCCTACTGAACCACGAAAAATTTGGAGTGTCCAGGCTTAGGACATGCAAGAGAAATTTTTGTTTCCCCCAATCCCAATGGACTGAACAGATCCTGCAGACAGAGTCTGCAGATTTTATTAAATGAAAAAAGGAGTTTGCTGAAAGACTTAAAATGAATTCAGATTATTGAGTTCTGTGCTAGTGAGAAAATCATGGTCAAATAGCGCTCATAACTTTCATGTAGGTTGCCTTTTCTTTCAGCCTATTAGGTGCACAAGTGTTTGTAAAAAGAAATAAAATCAACAATTATTGACTAGACTAAATAGCAAATGCAGTAAATAATGTGTGAATTTAGAAATGGCTTTTGTATATAGAGTCTAACTGAAATTAACTGGTATAGTGAATTCATGTAAGATTTTAGGAATTGATTTATTGTTTAAGGAAAATGGCATTATAAACGGTTTATATTTGTATAAAATCCTTGTCGTCAGTTTAAGATATATACTGTACACTATATTGCCAAAAGTATTCGCTCGCCTGCCCTCAAACATCCAGTTCTTAATTCATAGGATTTAATATGATGTTGGCCAGCCCTTTACAACCATAACAGCTGCAACTCTTCTGGGAAGGCTTTCCACAAGGTTTAGGAGTGTGTTTATGGGAATTCTTGACCGTTCTTCCAGCAACGCATTTGTGAGGTCGGACACTGATGTTGGACAAGAAGGACAAGCATAGGAACTCCTAATGCTACCGAACTCCTAATGCTACCTAATTCTTCCTAATGCTACCGATATGGGAACTTTATGGGAACAGTTTGGGGATGACTCCCTTCTGTTCCAACATGACTACGCACCAGTGCATAAAGGAAGGTCCATAAAGACATGGATGAACGAGTTTGGTGTGGAAGAACTTGACTGGCCTGCACAGAGTCCTGACCTCAACCCGACTGAACACCTTTGGGATGAATTAGGAGACTGTGAGCCAGGCCTTCTCGACCAAATGATATTTAACATTTACACTCCGTCATGGCTATTTCAGTCACCCCAGCAGTAACGAATTACAGGTATGCATTGTGCTTTCAATAAGACGCCCCACAATGTGTTTGAAAGGATTCCAGCTCTGTCTGTCTAAAATCTGATGACAAAGGATTAACGGAGTAATGTTTTAAACTGGACAAGAGAAGAACACATTTGTTAATGGATAAAATAGTAAAATGCTTAGATATTAGAACAGAAATCTACTCATCTGACAGGGTTTAGCACTTTGTTAGCTTGGAAGCAGTTAATTAGCTTCATTCAGTTTAATGGGTTTCCTTAACGACTTTAATTCCATCGGATTAATCAGTTGTGCTCTTTCTCCGCTGGATGCTGAACAAATTTCTAAAAATGCACAAAAATAATGGTGCTAACTGTGTGCACCAGATATGTCTTCATTTTTAGAGCATTGGTCTAAAGAGCAAAAGATTTGAATTTCACATTATAACTTAAACAGAGCATGTAGTGTTGTATAATGATTCAGTATGTAAATATGCGCAGCACAATCATGCAGTGTGTAGCACGTCTGCCTAACACCTGAAGACTGCTCAGTTTGATCCTGATATTCCGATGTTCTCATGGTGCTTCTGTTTGTTTTCCTCTTGGTTTATCAAGGATGCTCTGAATCCAATGCACCTTTGACCACAATAAAGCTTTTACCAACATTGAACGCATGTCGAGAATAAATATAGAGAAGTAAAGCAATTTTCTGTTTTACATGCTGCTTTTCAGGTCAAAAACAGAAATCACATCCCGTAGCATTAACCTTAATTTATTTTGTTTATAAAGAGCTGACTCAGCACTGGGCCTCTCTACAAGTGGGGGTTGACTCATTTTATGACATTCAGTTAGCTGGAATGAATGTTCTGCTAAAAGGCAAGTCAAGAACAATTGAAGCCAGTGAACAAAATCTGTTGTTCTCTGTCATCAAAGACCTACAAAAATTGTCTGCATTAGCGCTGTGGCGTATATACAGTATCTTCTGCTCGGCGCTTTGGAGCCAGTTGGTGGTTTTCTCACTGTAGAAGTCATGTGTTTGTGACTGCTGCCCCATGCTGAGTCAGCCATTAGCAGCTCCTTCCTCCAATGACATCATTGCCTGGCATCGAGACATTAGTGAAAGAGAGTAGGCGGAGGAGAAGCTATTGAGCGTGGGGTTAATGGAATTACTTCTCTCAATCTGTGAAAGGAGTCAGCTATCGATGGCTCATCTTTACATACATCACTCGCTTAACAATGATATTTCCTTCGGGAACAGATTCGCTTTATCACATCCAGGTTTCGACATGATCCTTTTCAGTATGCTTGAGAAGTGACCCACATCTGGTTTACGGCATTGGCCCTCCATCCACTTTGAGTTAGTGTAGGCATCTGGTTTTTACACAGACAGCTTGAGTCTGTTGTGATTTATTTGGTCTGTTCACATCAGCTGTATGTGATTTGGTGTAATTACAGGAAGACGTTCATTATTATGGGCATGGAAACAATGGATTACGTTTTTGCACTTTAAAGTAATCACCCAGTAATGTTTGTTATGTGAACTCTGGGTGAATGCACCCAAAAATAGCTCTGGTTACAGCACGCAGAGGGAAACAGCAAGCAATTAGTCTTTCACTGAAGGCCCCCAAACTCCTACTGTTTTATTGTGCTGCATTCTGATTACAGCAACCTTATACAGTATATCGCCATTTGCCAAATCATAATCTATTTCCAGTGCCATTATTTTTCATCAGTGTTTCAGACAAAAGCTAGGAGAAATCTGAACGGTCACATCCAAAATGAGTACTTCATGACTTTGGTACTTTTTGCTTTAATATTGTGCTTGCACTGCTTTCACGGTTATTCTTTCTTTATGGAGCCTTAGATAATATGAGACGAGGAATATTCCGGACAGTGTGCGAGTTACAGTATGGAGACACAGGCAATCCCATGCCAGGCTTCATTTATATTGACAGTCTGTCTGCGGCTTGAGGGCTGCTAATGCCATTTATTCCTTTCAAGTAGTAATGATAATTGTTCTATTTGGCAGAAGGAGGCTCTGTTCTCTACGGGTTATGGAGGCCAAAGAACCACGGGAGTGATCAGAAGCCACTGACAGGGAGAGGGAAAGAGAAAGAAATTTAGAAAAACAGTTAGAGGTTGTTCACCGAAGAAAAAAAAAACAATCTACTGAGAGAGGCTAGGCAATAGCCTTTGGATAAAGAGGTGCTGTTCTCTGCATATCCTGCATTTACATTCAAGCTCATACTTAGAGGAAAACCACAGCAGGAAGTGTACATGCAAGCACTCCTCACAGGCAGCTGTTTTAATGAGCTACAGGAGGTGAGTTTGGAGACTTATAAAAAAAGAAGGACTCTGTCTAAAATGAGGAAGCAGATCTCTGTAATTGCTGCCTGCGGTGAGTGTAATCACAGGTTAGGCAGCTGGATAATGTAGTAATGTAGTAATCCTGATAAATAGGGGCTTAAGACAACAGTAATGCACTAGGTTGGATTCTTATCACTGTACACACAACAGCATTTAGTAAGGGGCTGGGCAATGGCAAAAAAAGAAAAAAAGAAGGATGTGGACCTGGTGTGAGTGTGTGGTAAGAATATGAGGTTACAGGAACCACAGAGTGATGGCATGGTTGCAATACTGTCATAAAGCTCCATGGTCACCGGTTCGAATCTCAACTTATGTCTGAGCTCCATGCTGAAAGTTCTGCGTGGCGTTTTTCTGCATGGTCACTGTGTATACATAGGATTTATGTGCCTTCCAGTGTTCATTCCATTCCAAGTCCCATTCAGGGTGTGTCTGCATCATGCCCGGTGTTAGGGTAAGTGACCACTGCCCAGACCAGGATGAAGCTACTGGAGATAAATGAATGAAGGAACCATAAAGTTTTAATTTGTAATTCTGCTGGCATCGTGGAATTTAAGTGACTCATTCACACTTAGCAAATAGTGGTGAATACAATCAACACTGGATAGAGGGAACAAAAAGAGGCAGGAAAGGGAACCACTTGCTGTGTTGTAAAAACAGCACAATATGAAAGAATTAAGAGGTAAACAGCAGATAAAAAGAACATATACAATTGCAATTGTACCTTGTTTTGATTATGATATACTCATGTACAGTAGGATGTTATGTTATCTTTTTCATTCAATTCTTGCAAACAGTCTAATTATTTAATACATTGCTTCTACTGTACATTGATGTTCATTGGCTTCTCTTAATACTTTGACTGCTGCAGTGTGGACTACCAATTGAACCCAGAAGCATTAACCTTGCCCGTCTTCTTTGCTGCCTCTCAGTTTTACTCTCTCTTTAATTTCCTGATGCCATTCCAAGGACAGATGTGACTATGATGTAATTACTGAAGAAGGTGTACCTGCCATATCCCATATTATCATTCTCCCTTTGTCCCATATGCCTCAGGACACTGTTGTCTGCTAGCTCCGCAGAGGTATTCTAAACCGACTTGGCACAAGGCACAGAGTGTCTGTCTCTCTTTCAGACGCACATACGCACACACACATGCACATGTATATGGGGCCTTGTTTCTGTCTGGTCCTTTCAGTCTAGCTGTGCAGCTGGACTCCAGACTGATAACCCCTCCAGAGTTTGGCCTCTGCACACCAGAGCCATTCAACGTGTCTGCCAAAGGAAGTGTGGCTGTTAGTTCTTTGCACTCAAATGGAAGGTAACTCTTCATGGCCTGTGTGAAACAAAACCACCTTTGGCTATATCCTATTTAAATGATTTTCAAGCCTATAGCCTGTATTATGCCACATTGAGAATGGCTCCTGCTGTTTTGTTATGTTAAAATTGCTGTATAGAAAGGTCACTAATAAGTGTTCAAGCCCTCCAAAATTGAAGTACCTCATTATTTATTAATGGCCACAGGAAATGACTGCATGCTGTGTATCGGTGTGGACTGCAATGCCGGTGTATCAGGGAGAGCAGGGAGCTGTGTGACATGAGTGTTTTATCGGCTTGATAACTGCAAACGTCTGCTGGGTGGGTGTGCATGAGTGGGGGACTGATTTCTGAGTGGGTACTTTCCATGCAGGCAGACTGGGGCAGCTGATGGGTGCACACACACATACACACACATACACAAACACACACAAACACACACACACACACACACACACACACACACACACACACACGCACATGCCCACTTTGATTCAAGTTGGTGCGTAATATAGGTGTGTGTGTGAGTGTATGTGTGAAGGAGGGGTTGAGAAAGCAGACATCCACAGCTGAACAAGCACATGCATCAAAGCGTTAACCTTTCTCTTACTTACAAACAGATGGTTTGAGTGTTTCTTATTATGAGCTACGCTTTGAACAATTCGAACTGTATTCTTGCAGGCCATGTTCTTAAAGTTATGTTTTTGAATTTGGAATGAAACCAGGTGTTAGACAGGTTTAATCAAATGCCTGGCTAATTTGTTGGTTAATATCTGGGGATATAAATAAGTAACACAGTTATTGCGATTATGAATTATGCTAAATAATTTGGTACAGAACATAATAAAAACAAAGCAGTCTAATATTTGCAACATTGTTTTGGGGTCTTTTATTCTCAGCGTTATCCCAATGTCAAGTTCATGTTGGTGCAACATCGTTTCATCAAAGTAACCCAAGTGTAAAAACCAAAGTGTTCACAAACAACCCAATACCAAACACCCATAACCTCGCCAAATAAATTGCCAAATAAATACACATACCAATGGCATCAATGATCTCTGCTACTTCCCTCCAAACTTTGGTTAAACATCTTGTTTATCGGTTTACAGATTTCGATTTTTTGTTTTCCAACACAATTTCAGGATAAAATCTGCCTGAGAGTAAAATGTGGTTCTTGTGTTTTTGTGGGGTAACAGGGACTTTTGTTGGCCAATAAAACCTTCAGAACCTTTCAGACTACAAAGAGCACTATCTCTGGCTATTTGTTCCTGCTTGTAAAGATGTTATGATGAAATAAAACGATTTATTTACTGGAGCTTTATAGTGTTTTAACATGATCAGAGGAAAAACTGTGTATTTGCAGTAATAACCCTTAAGTTATTTAAAAATTGTAGCTTATCCAGGTGCAAAAATGACGAGGAAAAGAATCCAGGGGCACAAAGTTTTAGAGTTTTAGAGACTTTTTTATGAATGGATGGATACGTTGTTTGATTTGCATAAGGTTACTGCTTGTGTGGATCAGCTCAGTTGTTCACTTTTTTTTTTAATGTTTTAAAATTAATTATTATAATTCCACCACAATATCAGCAATGTACTGTATACTAAATATAAATTGATTTTGTTGGGCTTTGAAAAGGAATGTTGTGCACCAACAAAATAAGTTGTAATGCCAGCAGTGAAATTGAGGCGAGTTATTTCATGTCAACACATGTAATATGTTTATTTTGTTTAATGTGTATAATAATGCTCCATAGCCAAAGAACCAAAAGCATTGTATTAAATAATGTCTCTAGATCTCTCCCTTTCTTCGCGATGATCGGCTGAATTCAGTGAGACCAGTTGAAATAAACCCTAGACTGTAGGGAATAGACAAACCACACATTAATCATAGTAAGAAACGAGGGGTTGTATGAAGACTACTAGTCTGGTGTTGATAAATGACTATTTGGAGAATATGAGGCGGCTTAGAGAGATGCAGGGACAGCTGTTGCTCAGAGAGGACTCAGAAACTGTAGGTTCCACCTGCTGTCCACAAAGCCAAACATGACAAATGAGAGCGATATTAGAGATTGTTTCCTGAGATCTGGGTATGCAGAGAGATAGAAATACTGTAGCAACTGCAGTTTTGAGGCTGTCCAAATATAAACCTGGGATGAAGGATAATTCAAAGACAGGTGCTCATGTTGGAAGAGGGGAAAAATCCCCCTCATTGGATTTCACTTCTCAGTCCAACTAGCTTGTGATGAACGCATGACTTGGCAAGTCTAGATGTTTTACAGGTGACATAAAATGCCATACCTCTTTTTCACACTGGGAAAACCTGTGAAAAAAAACAATGTACCAAAACGACTGAAAAATGATCTCAGACATTTTAGTCACTACCCACTAACAGTGTTTTGAGATATTCCAGGCTTAAATACTGTATATAGGATACAGTAATGTTTATAAAAGATATGCCCAACAGCAGTTGACTGATGATACTTATAGTAGTAATTACTGTAAGTAACGTGTGTATAGTAAGGATCTGTCCAATGATGGAAACTTCAAGTCTCTCTGGATAAGAGCGTCTGCCA